>PVJI01005599.1:82817-95037 GCA_004026765.1 Micronycteris hirsuta
TGGCTTCTCAGATGGTACAAAGTAATGATCTCCACCAACTTTTTTCAATATTAAGAATTAACTGTGCCCTGGCTGGTGTGGCTCAGTGGGTTTAGCCCCTGCCTTCAAACCAAAAGGTGGCCAGTTCGATTCCCAGTCAGGGCACATGCCTACATTGCTGGCCAGGTCCCAAGCTGGGGGCATCAATGTTTTTCTCCCACTCTTTCTCCTTCCCTTCCTCTCTCTCTAAAAAAATAAATAAAATCTTACAAAATACTGCAAAGATACATGTGGACTTCTTGACGTTCGGAGTGCAGAAGCCAAACCGTACATTAACATACTTCCATTCCCAAATCTGTTTATGTATAGGAGTCAAATATTACTTTCAACTTTGAGAATTATCCTTAACAGGTTAAATCAATTAATTGTTTAGCCCTACAAAAAGCCATCAAGCACCTTCCTTTAAATTTGTGAAAACAGTTGCGAGATGGACTATTTAGGCAATGCCATTGCTAATAATAGATTTCCAAATATGTATTTCCATCACACTTCTGTTCATCTTGGCAACAACAGTTCCATATTTTTCAGGAACTTGGACTTCAGCTTGGCCATGTGTTGTTGTGTGTACAACTCCTGTGGCTGGAAGGACGGATCATTGAGTTGATAGGCTGCAGTCCCAAACTCCCTTCCGTCTCTGTGCATGAGGCGCACCAGTCAGGTTTCTAATGAACACTTGTAGGTGAACTGTATCATTTTCCCAATGTATGCAGATTCCCAGTGTTATTGCTAAGTTTTAGCTATGTCCTTTTATGTTAGGAAATACTTTATACATTTGCTTTGGAAAAGCACTGTCTCACCCCTAAGCAGCTAAGTCTGTTCATGCCCAGGTGTTCACGGTGTGATATTCGTGGGGCAGAGCCTGCTCTGTCCGCTTAGGAACCCTCCGGCATTGGTCACTCACCTCCCCAGAAGCCGTTTTCTCCCCCTGTGCCGGACCCAGGCCTTGGCCTTCGCGGTACTAGCAGTTCAGGCTTGAGCTGCCTCAGGAGGCTGCCGAGAACATCAGAACGTCCTCCACAGATGGGGCAGAAGCCGGCATTGTGGAGTGCCCCTCCCGTGTGTGCTGTGAGATATTCACCCACAAGGAAATGGAAGCTCTTGGGGGTGAGGGTGGGTAAGTAACTTGCCCCAAGCACACAGCAGGGAGGACAAATCTGAATTCAGCCAAGAGTCTTTGTCTCCAAAGCCCATGCGCTTCCACTCCACCCTGCTGCCCCTGGACAGGGGTCACTGCCACACTGTTGTAGGACTGGGGCATACTGTTGGGGGCGGGGGGTCTTTCCCCCCCAGAAAACAAAACATCCTTTATTGGGACAGTTATAAAGAGGTATTTTCCCATATCAATGTCTAATTCTCTTAATTCACCTTGCCCGGTACATCTGGTATACATCTCATTAATAAATATCTTTTGACATTTATTAATGTTTTGCTGGTGTTGAAATCGATACATTTAATTACAGAAAACTTGGAAAATTAGTCAGACCTGCGCTCACTATGTAGGTGCTCCCACATTTCCATGTTTCTGGAGTCAAGGCACAACTTTAAACCAGCGCCAGTGCCCAGATGTCCTCATAAATGAAATGTCCCCTGTGGAGGCACTGAGCAGGCCTAGGATGTGTGGTTTCCTGTTGATAGCCAAGAGTGAGTAAATACTTAAAAATGAGCATGAGCGTTTGGGGCAGATTCCCAGATTTGGAGTCCAGAAGCCTTTGCCGGCAGCTCCTGCAGAGTTGTGGGAAGTTCAGGTGCCCTGGGAGCCCAGATTGATGTGTGTCCTCAAGGCTCTGGCAGTCTGCAGACGACAGGAAAAATGTGTTCCCACGCAGCCATTCCCGTACTTAATGTAGCAGTTTTCTTTATTGAATGCTGCCTGTCGTCCAGGCCTCCTGCAGGGTCCTGCACCCGGAATGCAGTGAGGTCAATTCGGGAGTGGAGCGCCCCGCCCCGAGAGAGCTGAGGGGCAGGAGCAGCTGGCCTGGTCGGGGTGGGCTCACTCTAGGCACGGGGGTGGGAGGGAAGGCCCTGAATGGATGGAATCAGGCCTGGAAATAGGAGGGGGAGCCTCTGGGACACAACACCTTCACTCCTTCCCCTACCTAGGCCCTTCTGGCTTTGCTCCACCACTTACCCCACCCCCCTCAGCCAGGGGAGAGCAGGTGCTCAGCCCACCCGGCCCAGCCCCAAGCCTCTGCAGCACTGAGTAAGTGAGAGCTATGCTAGGTCAACAACCTGACGACTATAGTGACAATTTGGAACCACAGTGAACTCAAGGGCCTTCTTACCTCTCGTTGTTCTGTAGTCTCTTGTTTCCCTTCTTCCCAAAATGAAATCATTGTGCTAAGACACCAAGTGAGTTACAATTTCAGTGAACTGAAGTTCTAGATCTCAGCAGGATGTGGTATACCATCGGTGCATTTATAGGTGATCTCTTGAATGCTGGGCATGTTTCATATTACCTGTTTTAGACATAATGTAGTTTTAGGTTTTTATTAGAAACATCCTTCTTATTTCAGCCTACCATTGCTTTTTGCTCATTAAAATGTGTCATGTTCCTGGTAACACGATTGATGGTGCTTTTTTCTTTTCTTTCTAGTTACGAGAAGCCTCCTCCTGGGCTCATCAAGGTCAGTGTGACACTTGTCCGTTCGGTTATTCTCTTCGGTGTGCTGGACTCAGTGCTGCGGCTCAGTCACGTGTTATGAAAACAGCTGCCTGTGGTTCTGAACCTCCTTCACGATGGTCCTGGTTCTTCCCTGCAGATGCCAGTCACACACTTCGGGCTCCGTCATGGGCCTGGTCCTTTGTAGAAATTTCATCAGCCCAGTGTCTGTTCCCTAGGAAACCAGGGCAGGCCCACGTGTGCTCCTCGGCCATTGGCCATCGTCACTCCCTTCTCCCCAGCAGACCCTGGGGAACCCTGGCACTGGTGCAGCCCCGGCCCCTGGTGCAGGAGCCCCTCCTCCAGCAGCCTGGCCTGGGGCATCCTCGGGGAGGGGGAGGGGAGACTTAGAGGAGTGGTTCAAGGCCAAAGCAGCCTTTTCAGTTTAAGGATTTAAACTTTCAATTAAAAAATTATTTCACTGTAAATCTAATATTTATGGAAGCTGGACAAAAAGGCTCCTTAGTTATCACTGTAGTTATTCAGGGATGAGGATGCACGTCAGGGATACAGTGTGTGTGTGACTAGAAAGCAGGACAGTGGCCTTCAAGGTAGGACAAGCTATTTCTATTCTCGACAGCTTTGTTTAATGATCCTTGTCTCATTCCACAAAGGGTTTGAGGTAGTGAAACCTTTTATTTTTTTAATCCTTACCTAAGGATATGTTTATTGATTTGAAGAAAGTGGAAGGGAAAGAGAGAGAAACATTGATGTGAGAGAGAAACATCACTTGGTTGCCTCCCATACGGGACCCAACCCAAGGGCCCAAACCCACAACCTAGGTGTGTGTCCTGACCGGGAATCGAACCCACAGTCTTTTGGTTATGGGACAATGCTCCATTCAACTGAACCACCCAGCCAGGGCAGTAGGAAATCCTTTTCGTGATCTTAGAATGTAATATGCATTAGAATTTAGATAGAGCTTATAAGTCATTCCTGCATGAAGGCCAGATTTCTATTTTGCTTCACTAGTAACTTTTCTCCAAGAACAGCTGCTTCATTCTCATGATGTAATTCCTCTGGTGCAGTTATTTCCATTTGTCTGTCCAGTTCCTGGGAGGGTAAGTAATGATGACCGTGGGAGCTTCACCCTCTGAGAAATCCGGGCGATGCTATGTTCTGAAGCAGGTGGGAGAGAATTCCAGCGCTTTTCGGCCGTATTGGTTACACACTGTTTTCTGTTTTAGGAAGACGAGACTAGACCAGAAGACTGTATACCAGATGTACCAGGCAATGAACACGCCAGGGAGTTTCTGGCTCACGCGCCGACAAAAGGCCTTTGGATGCCACTGGGGAAGGAGGTCAAAGTCATGCAGTGTGAGTGTAGAAGTGTGTCCAGTCCTCCTGAACACACGCGAGTTATAGACCGCGAGTCACAAAGCACATTTATCCTTTCCTTCACCTCACTCTCGTCACAGCACTGCTAAGGTCACGGCATGATCTGTTTTATAGATTCAGACACCAACTTGCATGTGTCAGTAAGTGGCGAGAGTGGTAAGAGGGGCAGCCAAGGTGTGACTCCAGGGCTTCTGCCTCCAAGTGCAGCGGTCTTCCCACAGGACAGGAGCTGCCTTGGGAGTGCACTCTTGTGTAGTATTCCTGCCACAGAAAGGGACTTCCGAGGTAGCAGTACCGTGGGGCACGAGGGATGCATTGGATGGCAGGTCCCTCTGGGTCACCCTCCATCGGTGGTGTGGAGGTTTATCCTGAGAGGAGCCACAGGCCCCAGAGGGGTTTGGGGACAGGCAGAGCTCTGTGTGCACACCCGCACGCCTCCAGAGCAGCAGCACCTGCGTCCTGCACAAGGTGGCGTTTGAAGAAAGGGCCCCGAAGCCTGTTAGAGACATCTGTGGGTACAGAGATTCTTCACATGCATAATTAAAACAGCTGTTCCTTGTCTCCTTTTCTCCATTCCCACCAAAGCACTTTTGGTTGGTTATCTTGACATTTCCTCCGTCTGAGGTTGTGCGTGTACTGTATGGACTGTTCAGGTGTGGGCATTACCTGCCAACATCATACAATGGGTGATGAGAGTTCAGCTCACTCCCGCTTGCACCGTACACATACCCTTATTTTACCTCATCTTCCCGAGAGTGGTGTTGTTGTCATTTTGGCTCAGTCAGTCTTTGGTATTTGTTCTCTTAGGATTATATTCAGAACTGAGTCACAGTAAACTGACTGCTTTTCCTCTCAAGCGTCCTGAATAACGCTCTTACTTTACCCTCCCTAGAATTAACAACAACCTCGCTTTGTTGTTGCTCTTGTTTTGTTTTGTTTTTTGGGGGGGAGTGTGATTTTTGTTCATTTATGATTCTTATTATTGTTTTTTTATTTCCATGTACTGATTTCTCATGCAACCCGAAATCGTTCCCAAGCTTGAATCTTAAGACCTTCAAATGCTTGAGGTATTCAGTCTGTTTCATGTTTCTTAATGTCGTTGCCACCATGCCAATCCTCCAGGGGTCTTGCTTCACTGTGTGTTAGGGATTGAATATCTATGTCCCCTGGCCCCCCCTGCGCCCCCGCAAGTTTGTGTGTTCAAGCCCTGACTCCCACTGAGACGGTATCGGGAGGTGGGTCTTTGGGAAACGATGAGGACGAGATGAAGCAATAACGGCGGCTCTCCTGGTGTGATTAGTGTGTTTTAAAAGAAGAGAAACCAGAGAGCTTGCCCTCTCTGTCTCTGCTGTGTGAAAACAGAGAGCACACATCAGAAACTGACCTTGCTGGCACCCTGACCTTGGACTTCCCGTCTCAGGCACTGGGAGGAAATAAAGGTCTGCATTTTGCTGCAGCAGCCTGAGCTGACTCTGAGACACCATCCTCCTGCAGCTGCTGTCGGCCTCTTCCTGAGTCGGAAGTCCTGCTTCCTGCACGTTGGGTCCTCTTGTTGTTATATTCCCTTGTTATGGTGGAGTGCATCCTCTCACAGCTTCCTTTGAATGGATTTGTAGGAGATACTTTTCAGGACCTTCATTTAAAGGAACATCTTTATTTTACAGATTCTGTCATTCGCTGTGTTAAAAAAAAAATCAGCTTTTCTGATACTTTTTTATATGCAGAAACACCTAGTGATGCTCCAAAAATAAAAAGTTTTGGAACCAATAAATGAATTTGGTAACGTAGCAAGATACAAAGTCAGCACACAAAAGTCAGTTGCATTTCTCTGCGCTGACAATGGACAGTCCGAAAAGGAACATACAGAAACAATTCTGTGTACAGTACCATGAAAAAGTGCAGAATGCTTAGGAATTAACCAAAGAGATGAAAGACTGACACAACGAAAATTATAAACATTGCTGAAACTAATTAAAGGTAACATGAATAAATGGCAGCACATCCCATGTTCGTGGATTGGAAGACAACGTTGTGAAGACGTCGATACCACCCAAAGTGATCTCCAGGTTCAGTACAATTACTGTGATAATCCCAATGTCATTTCTTTTCCAGAAATAGAAAAACCCATCCTAAACTCCATCTGGAATCTCAGGGACCCCACGTAGCCAGAAGAATCTTGGGAAAAAAGAGAACATAGGTGGAGGCCTCACACTTCCTGATTTCAGAACTTACGGTAATCAGAACAGTGTGGGCCTGGTGGACAGACAGACACGTGGACCAATGGAAGAGAGCAGAGAGCCCAGAAATCAAGTCCCACGTGTGCGGTGGAATCACTTCTGACAATGGTGACGGGTGCCAAGGCCATTGAGTGCGGACAGGACAGTCTTTTCAGCAAATGGTGCTGGGAAAACTGGATCTCCATTTGCAAAAGAATGAAGTTGGACCCTTATCTAATATTTACAAAAATTAACTAAACAGATCAAAGACTTAAATGTAAGACCTAAAACTATAAAACTCTTAGAAGAAAACACAGAGTGAAGCTGCACGAAATTGTGTTTGGCAATGATTTCTTGGATAAAACACCAAAGGCACAGGAACCAAAAGAAAAAACAGACAAATCTGACTTCATGTAAAATTTAAAATTCTGTGAATAAAAGATATTATCAGTAGCATAAAAAGGCAACCAACAAAATGGAAGAAAACATTAATATTTGCAAATCATATACCTGATAAAGAATGTACAGAGAATTCCTAACTCAACAACAAAGAAACAACCTGATTAAAATTTGGCAAAGGCCCTGGCTGGTGTAGCTCAGTGGATTGAGCGCGGGCTGGGAACCAGAGGGTCCCGGTTCAATTCCCAGTCAGGGCACATGCCTGGGTTGCGGGCCAGTTCCCCGTGAGGGCCATGTGAGAGGCAACCATACATTGCTGTTTCTCTCCCTCTCTTTCTCCCTCCCTTCCCCTCTCTCTAAAAATAAATAAAAATAAAATCTTTAAAAAAAAAATTTTTGGCAAAGGATTTGAATAGACATTCTTCCAAGGAAGATATCAGTATACATACAAAGGACCAATAAGCTCACGAAAACGTGCTCAACATCACTAATCATTAGGCAAATGCAAATGAAAACGACACTGAGGTACCACCTCATACCCACTAGGGTGGCTACTATTAAAAAAAAAAAAAAAAAAACACGAAATGTTGGCAAGGACATGGAGGAACTGCAACCTTGGCGTAGTGTTGGTGGGACTGTGAGTGGTACAACAGCCACTATGGGAAAAAGTATTGTGCTTCCTCAAAAAACTAAAAATAAAACGACCATGCAACCTAGCAATTCTGCTGCTGGGTGTATACCAAGAAGAACTGAAAGCAGGGTCTTGAGGTATTTGGACACAGCAGTGTTATTCACAACATCCGAAAGGTAGAAGCAGCCTGTGTCCATCGACGGATGCATGGAAAGACAAAATACGGAGTAAATGTACAATGAAGTGATACGCAGCCTTAAAAAGGGGGGCAGTTCTGCCACATGCTGCAACATGGGTGAACCTCAAGGGCACTACGCTAAGTGACATAAGCTGGTCACAAAAGGACAAATACTGCCTGATATCACTTATGTGACGTACTTAGGGTACTCACAATCAATCGTGGAGACAGAAAAAAGAACAGTGACTGCTGCCGCTGAACCCCTGGGGTGGGGGTGGGGGTGGGATGGGGAATGGGGAGTTACTGTTGAATGGGAGTAGAGTTTCAGTTTTACAAAAGAATAGAGTTTCAGAGATGGATGGTGACGATGGTAAATTTTATGTGTATAGGCAATAAACCTCGTTTTATTGTGCTTCACAAATGTGGCATTATTTACAAATTGTAGGCAAGTCCTTCCACCAGCAAAATGATCATGACTCCCTGTATTGCAATACTCACTTTATTGTGATGGTCTGGAACCAAACCCACAGTATCTCCGAGGTCTGCCTGTAGTTTACCACAATTTTTTAAAAAAATTTGAAGTTCAGAGTAGTAAGTGGAACCCCAGCATGGGTTTGAACTGCATGGGCCACTTACACACAGATCTTTTTCAATGAGTATGTAAGTATATTTTCTCTTCCTTATGACTTTCTTAATAATATTTTCCTTTCTCTAGCTTACTCTATTGTATATGTACAGAGTACATATAACTTACAAAATACGTGTTCACCAGCTATTTAAGTTCTCAGCAAGGCTTTCTCAGTCAACAGTAGGAAGTTAAGTTTTAGGAGACCCCAAAGATATTTGTGGATGTTCAGCTGGGGTTGGGGCTTTTTGAGGGTTGCACAAACCGTGCCTCCCCGTCCTAGGGTCCAGGCTGCTTGCTGTCACAGGTCCGTGGTTGCAAGACTGCTTCTTGTCAGGACTTGTACAAGGGCTGGGAGGGGGTTGGGAGCGGGTCCCGTTAGAATGCCTGGAATTTTGCTGTTCTTACCCAAGTTTACTAGCTTTCCTTGCATGAATGCTCCTCAGGTCGTGGCAAGCCTTTGGTTAATTCCCAGGGTTTCACAGAAGTTGATTTGGGCAAATTTGCAACTGCCATCAATGCTTGTCCGCAGGAATGGATTTGTAGAGACCGTCCCTTGGCCATTGTTGACGTATTTCCTGGGTTATTCCTTTTGAAAAGAATTCTCTTCGTTGTCATTTTTATGATTTCTCAGGAAGGGAATGAAAGCAGAAAAATATGTTTAGATGTCATCTTTACCCAGAAGTCTACAGCTTTTTTTTCTTTTAAGTTTGAAAATCACTACTCTGATGAGGTAGTTGCATTTCACTGACCATTTTATACAGTAGTTGTTTGCATTGACTTGGAAAATAGGAGTCTTTGGGTTGGGTGTAGAGCCAGTTTTATCAAAAAATAAATGGCGTCTCAACCTCCGGGCACCTCGGTTGTGCCTGTCAGAGGCCTGCAGGGACCCCGTCGGTATGCAGACATGGTCATATGATTTTGTAAAGTTTGTCAAGGCAAGATATTTTTTTTCCCCTAAAGATCCCCCTGCCTGCAAGTCCCCACAAAACTTAGATTCATCCCTGACATGATAAAAGACATATATATATATATATACTATGTATACCTTCATTCATTTTATTGGTTGTAGTGTTATCTAGAACAAGGGTTCTTAAACATTAATATGTCTACAAATCACCAGTAAATCTTTTGAAATTCAGGTGCGCGTCAGTCTTTCTGGGTGGGGGCCTACTGCTCTGCATTTCTGACAACCTCGATTTTCTAAGATCTTACATGGTTCATTTACTGATGGCATTTGCTTTTAGAATTGGAGTTTAATGATGAAAAACTTTAATGTGATCTACTGATTCTTTACCTTCATTAAATGAAACTGTGTTGTCTTACAGAAATATTTCCTTTTTTTTCTTTGTCTTTAGGTTGGCGCTGTAAACGGTATGGTCACCGAACGGGCGACAAAGAATGCCCTTTCTTTATCAAAGGCAACCAAAAGTTAGAACAGTTCCGAGTGGTAAGTAGAACCCCAGAGTGTCAATTTATGTTTACACAAGGTGGCGAATGTACATGAATCAGACAGTCATGAGTGAACTGGAGGTTCACAGAAAATATATTCACAGAAACCTTTTGGCCAAAGTATCCGGTGTTACCTGCATCTCTGTTAAATTGAAAATTTGTGACAGATTAGTTACATTAACAAAAAAACTAACTTCTTATTGCAGTGTTATTTGCTTATGCCTTGGGAAGGGTGCTTCTTTTTCTGAAGCAGACATTGTTATTTATTTAATCATATTTTGTAACTTACATTAAAAAATCATTATGAAACATGATTTATGAAATTAAAATCAGGGTTTTCGTTTCCCAGACTTTATCTAAAATTAGATGTCTTTAAATTATAAGCTAGAAGTGTATATATAAGTTATATATGCTCTTTACTTTTTAAAGATTTTATTTATTTATTTTTAAAGAGAGGGGAAGGCAGGGAGAAAGAGAATGAGAGAAATACCAATGTGTGAAAGCCTCTCGCACCCCCCATAGGGGACCTGGCCCACAACCCAGGCTGTGCCCTGACTGGGAATCGAACTGGTGACAGGCTGGTACTGGTTGGCAGGCTGGTACTGAGTCTCCTGAGCCACACCAGCCAGGACCATATATTCTTTTTAGATGACAGTAAAAGAAACCTTTCATTTCCTCACTTTATGTTAACAGTCACTTCCCCAAGGTGTTAACTGACCACCCAGTAACCGCTTCTGCCAAGTGAAGGATGCTGCTGTCCGGACATGCCAAGGTCATCAGCATGTGTCACACCGGGACCCACAGACATTCCCCAAAGTGTTTTAGACATTTGAAGTACCGTTTTAGTTTTTAGTAATCTTAAATAATTTTCGATCAGTCATTCCACATCTGCGTGGAATGTCGATTTTTATAGATACTATAAAACACAGAGTGGTAATAAACCTCAAAAACTTTAAACATATTCTTTTTTTATTTTTTGACTCAGAAATTCCACTTCTAAGAATTTACCTTAAGGACATAAGAGAACATCAGTATATACACAGCTGAGTATGTATCAGGATAAGTTTCATAATTAATTATGATTGAAAAATTGGAAACTAAAGGAAAATAGGAAACAACGTGATAGTCCAACATATCAACATAGAATACTAACAAAAATTATGTAGCCATTAGGGATTATGTTTTAGAAGAATGTGCAGTGCTAATAGGAAAATGTTCATGACAACAAGTGAAAAGCAAGAGTTGTATATGTAAAATTATTATGATTTTTCATAAATTATGAATAATGACTGAAGGAAAGAGACCAAATGTTAATAGTAATTATCCCTTGGGTAGTAAGGTAATGGATTTTTTTATTGAATTCTTTGTAATATTTAGTTTCTACAATAAATATTTCTTCTTTTTAAAAATTGAGGTAATTCACATACCATAATATTTCCCATAAATGTATACTTATTTTTAGGAATTAAAGTCACTTTAAATTATCTGTACTTGCCATATAGTTCCAGACTTTGTTTAGGGTACTTAACATATATTTTGGTGTACCTATGAATGTCTCATTCTTATATATCATCTCCTATAATTTGTTTGTTTTTTAAAATACTATCTCTTAGTCATCTATCCATATAGAACAAAGACAATAACCTCAACATTTCTCCCTTGAATAGTGATTCATGATTCTTCCAGGGTTTATTTCCTTATAAAGGATATTTAAATTGTATCCTATATTTTTCCAACTGGAAAATTCTTTTCACAGCCTCAATGAGTTTGCAGTGATGGTTAGCCTTAGGAAGAATTAGAACATGTTAAAAAAAAAAATATACCAAACTGGAAAAAATAATTGGTTTTAGTCACATAAGGATGTAATATTTATTTAACTAATGTCCATGAAGTCTAACCAAACCTTAACCTTGTCTAACCCTCAAGGCACATGAGGATCCCATGTATGACATCATACGAGAGAATAAAAGACATGAGAAGGATATAAGGTGAGCTTCCCCTGATGATGATAATATCCTCTTAAAGTTTAATATTATATTACTGTAAGTGGGAAACAACCATTCCAGTATTAGAGGAGTGGTCTAATAAATATGGTACTTCAGTGGTGACGTGCGTGGAGGGCCGGAGCAATCGCTGCAAGGGCGCCGGTGTAGTGGTGGGGTGGGGGCGGTAAGGGCAGGGCAGCTCGTTCCGTTCCACTTGGGTTATCTTAACGCAGTGGGCGGGGCCCGGCCTGTTCACACCGCCAATGGTTGATGTTGGCAGCATCTGGTTCAGCTGTGTGATTGGTTCTCGCACATCTCATTTACTTGATCTTCTCCCATGTCTTTAGGGATTTCAGCTGTTGTTAATAATTATTCTTAAACATGAATGAAGATAGTGAAAAAACAGGAGGAGGGTTTTTTTTTCCCCAAAAATTGGTGGTCTTGAGTTATAAATGTTGAAGAGGTAGATTACCTAGTATGAACCGGAGCCGTGGGGGGTGATTTGGGAAAGTGTGTATCTGTTAGAAGTTGTAACAGCAGGGACCACTTGGGGCACGCCTACTCGAATCTCCTTTCCAAGTGAATTTTCTGTCTCCTAAGCCATAAGGGTGCCCGAGACTTGCAACCAGGGCAGCAGTGGGCAACGACAGCTCATCCTGGGATGAACCCCTGAACCTGTCTCCAAGGCCCCCCTTTCT
>PVJI01005600.1:0-94859 GCA_004026765.1 Micronycteris hirsuta
TTTTTTTTTTTTTTTTTTTTTTTTTTTTTTTTTTTTTTTTTTTTTTTTTTTTTTTTTTTTTTTTTTTTTTTTTTTTTTTTTTTTTTTTTTTTTTTTTTTTTTTTTTTTTTTTTTTTTTTTTTTTTTTTTTTTTTTTTTTTGCTTTTTATAGCAGAGTTGAGTTTACCAAGATGCAATTTGGAATTTTAAGGTTTTTAATTACAAATTGTTTTCTCTTTCTAGGAGACAGGTGGAAGTCATCATAAAGTTTCTGTTTCACCCGTTGTCCATGTTCGAGGACTCTGTGAATCTGTGGTGGAAGCAGACCTTGTGGAGGCTTTGGAAAAATTTGGGACAATATGGTAAGATGATAAGGATTTCATAAAGATTGAAAGCAGTATGGCAGAACAAGCCTTGCTTGGTTGCTACTGGTTTAACCATTGTATATATCGAATTTGCATATCCCTGTACTTCTTTGTTTTTAACCTTTCTGGGATGATTCAAGGATGTAGTTTTGGGGCCATTATCACCTCTTATTCCCCAACCAGGTTTTATGTAAAATGGATTATTACTTCTTTCATCAGATTTTCATGGGAGTCCATGATTCCTTCTTAAACACTGCTTTAAACCAGTGAATTGATTAATACCCTTCAACTTCAGAGTTTGAAAGTGGTTAGTGGTACTTAAATACTAATTTCTCGAAAAAATTATTTTGGAATACTTAGAAATTGGCAACTAAAAGTGGGTAGATGAAAGGTAGGCACTGTTTGCTTAGCTACGTGTTGCTGTGAGTTCTTACGCAGATCAGGAGCAGTCAGTATGTTATCCTGCCCTGCCTTCCCCTTGCGTTCTGTATTCATTTGACCTCCTCCTTTCTCTTACCAAAGCTGCTGTGTGCTGAAGAATATTGACTTAAGTGAAAATGTATTAGAAAAGTGAATCTGCTACCAGAAATAGACACTTAAAAATTATTTCTAAATTACTTTTGGAGTATGCCTGGTCGTTATTCTCTTCTTAATATGGATAGTCTAGAGTTGATTTTTATAATAAGTTTTTCCTTGATGAATATGTTTGGGGTTTTTGTTTTAGGCCTCAGTGACATACACTAAGTCAAACTATATAAATAGGAGAGAAATTTCAATATATTTGCTGAGACAGCTCGATTGCTTCAGTTTTATAAAAATTTATATGGAGTTTTTGAGTATTGAAAGGATGATGCATAACTAGATGGTGAGAAAGTGATCAGAGATGTCAGCAGAAAGGAATCACTGCTTCAAAGCAGTGGGAGGGGTTTTAGGTGATACCTTCCCTCATGGCACCCTTTCTGTTTCTCTGGTAACGTACGTCATTGGGAGGTAGATGACTTGGCAAACCTGTTGTCCTCAACTTAAGTACCTCAGAAATCACTGACTGTTACATGTTGTCCTTGGAGGTACAAATTGGGAATCCACATGGGCATAAAAAAGCATTAAAATGCCCACTTCTTGAAGTGTCACTGAGATGACCATATCACTTCTTAGTCATTTGGAGATTCTTGGAAGCTAAGTCTGTCTGGAGAGTTACACATATATTGAAAGAGACTTCTTAGACTTTATTTGGACTTGGGTGTTGGCACTAGACTAACTCCATTTACTCTAAGGACCTTCTAAGTGATGCTTTGTCCCATGGAGTTATAAAGAGATGGTTCTTTTGGTTTTTTTTTGTTCTTGTCTATTTAGTGCATTTAAAGTTATTTTCTTATAGCCAGGAAATACTGAAGTGATATCAGAAAAACAAGTTGATGAGCACAATATAGTTGAAAACTTTTGATGTTAATTATGACCATGACTTAAATGTTGGGATTAAAGAAATAGAACTATATGTTTAAGTTGGTGAGTAATTTGAGTTACTTTTGGGTGGCCTGTTCATTTTTAGACTGCATACTGTTTGACAGTCCATGGTAGAGTGTTCCATGTATGAATGTCATTCAGTTAGCTTGCATAATCCATCATTCTGCCCTCAAGATTGGTAGTTATGTGGATAGAAAAGTCATGAAATGATTGGAACATATTAGTGTATAATTAAGAGCTTAATTGGCATAAATATGAATAATAGGAGTTTCAGTTGTATGAAATGATATTGAATGAGTGACTGCTATTGAAGCTGAGAGAACCTGGAATAGCCTCCAATGAAAAGCAAGTGTTTTGCTTCAAAATAGTGTATTTATAGAATGTTTTTCACTTTGGCCAGTGTGGCTCGGTTGGTTGGGTGTCATCCTAAAAATGAAAAGGTCACTGGTTTGATTCTGGGTTAGTGCACATGCCTGGGTTGTGGGTTCTGTCCCCAGTCAGGGCGTGTGCAAGAGGCAGCTGGTTAGTGCTTCTCTCTCACATTAATCCTTCTCTCACTCGCTTCCTCCTTCCCATCCCTTCTCTCTAGAATCGATAAAAGAAAAAAATTTAGAACCTTTCTCTACTTGTTTCTTTATTTTGTGATGTGTAATTATAAAGATTATATTGAAACTGCTAATATTAAACAGGTGAATCACCAGGTTCAATATTTGGTAGGTTTACACCTGAAAACTAGATGCATAGGAAAGAAGTTCAGGAGAAACTATAATAAAACGTTAAGAATGATTTTGTCATGATAATAAAATTGCAATATTTTTGTCTTTATTTTGTAATATGTTCATGTATTATAATCAAAAGAATATTTAAAAATATATACTGTCTCTTTTTCTCTCTTCCCCCTTTCATTTGCTTCTTAAAAATTCCTCACTAGAAAGCAATTTTACTTATGACCAAGTCTAGAATAGTCCAATAAAGAATTTATTTTTTAATCTTTATAATTTTTCTGTTTCCAAAGAGCCAAAGGCCATTATTAACATAATTACTTGGTAATATCATTTAGCTATTAAACCAACTTATATTTGTGAGAGAATATTTTATTTTTCTTTAATTTCTTTAGCATAGACCTGATTCCATGGTTTTCTATTTTTTATATGTCTAAGATTTTAGAACTTCAGCAAGAAGTCTGTGTTTCTAGAGGCAATTTTCTTTTCAGAAGACCAGTTGGTTAGAGCCTTGTCCTGTACACCAAAAGGTTGCAGGTTTGATTCCGGGTCAGGGCACACATCCAGGTTGTGGGTTGAATCCCTGGTTAGGGCACACACAGGAAGCAACTGATAAATATTTCTCCCTCACATTGATGTTTCTCTTTCTCTCTCTCAAATCCTCAGGTGAGGATTTAAAAAAAAAGTTACACTGGTTGAGTTTTTTTCCATTTCT
This sequence comes from Micronycteris hirsuta, assembly GCA_004026765.1. Lineage (NCBI taxonomy): Eukaryota > Metazoa > Chordata > Mammalia > Chiroptera > Phyllostomidae > Micronycteris > Micronycteris hirsuta. Next base: position 3,246 of record PVJI01005600.1, read on the forward strand.
TGACATAGGCCTGTAATGCTATGAATTTCTCTTTTAGGACTGATTTCTCTGTGTCCCACAGATTTTGGGTTGTTGTGTTCTCATTTCCATTTGTTTCAAGGTATTTTTTTGATGTCTTCCTTGATCTCATTGTTAACCCATTCATTGTTTAGCAATATGTTATTTAGCCTCCATGTCTTTGTGTGTTTTTCAGTTTTTTCTTATAATTGACTTACAGTTTCATACCATTATGGTCAGAGAAGATGGTTGATATAATTGCAGTCTTAAATTTGAGATTTATTTTGTGTCCTAATGTGTGGTTTATACTAGAAAATGTTCCCTGTGCACTTGAAAAGTATGTGTATTCTGCTGCTTTGTGGTGAAATGCTCTGAAGATACCAATTAAATCCATCTGACCTAGTGTGTCATTTAAGGGCACTGTTTCCTTGTTGGTTTTCTGTCTGGAAGATCTCTCCATTGATGTCAAAGGGTGTTAAAGTCCCATTATGACCGCATGACTGTCAGTCTCTCCATTTATGACCATCAGTCTTTACCTTATATATTTATGTGCTTCTGTGTTGAGTACATAAATGTTTACAAGGGTTATATCCCCTTGTTGGATTGATCCCTTTAGCGTTATGTCATGTCCTTCTATGTCTCTTGTTATGGCTTTTGTTTTGAAGTCTAATTTGTCTGACATAAATATTGCTACCACAGCTTTTTTTAAATTTCCATTTGCACGAAATATCTTTTCCCATCCCTTTTAGTCTGTGTGTCTCTTGCTCTGAGGTGGGTCTCTTATAGACACTGTATATGGGTCTTGTATGGGTCATCCTGCTACCCTCTGTCTTCTGATTAGGGCATTTAAGCCATTTACATTTAAAGTGATTATTGATAGGTACATATTTATTCCCACTTTATTTTTTTTATAACTATGTTCCTCTTTTTTTTCTTCTCCTCCTCCCCTCCTCTTCCTGTCTCCTCCTCTCCTTTCTTCTCCTTTAACATTTTTTATAATACTGGTTTGGTGGTAACAAACTCCATTAACTTTTTCTTGTCTTGGAAGCTCTTTATTTCTCCTCCAATTTTAAGTGATGGTCTTGCTGGGTAAAGTAGTCATCACTTTGAGTATTTCATGCCAGTCCCTTTTGGCCTGAAATGATTCTCTTAAGAAATCAGCTGATAGTCTTATGAGAACTCCCTGTGGGTAACTCTCTCTCTCGCTGCTTTTTAGATTCAGTCTTTGTCTTTAACTTTTGCCATTTTAGCTATGATGTGTCCTGGTGTGGGCCTCTTTGGGTTCAAATTGTTTGGGACTTTGTGCATTTCCTGAACTGTGTGTCCTTTTCTTTCACCGGGTTATGGAAGTTTTCAGTCATTATTCCCTCAGATAGGTTCTTGATCCCTTGCTTGTTTTGTCTTCCTTCTGGTACCCTGGTGATGTGGATGTTGTTATGCTTCATGTTGTCCTAAAGGTGCCTTAAACTGTCCTCATTTTAAAAAATTCTTCTTTCTTTTTGCTTCTCTGGGCATTTTCTGCTACTTTGTCTTCCAAATTGCTGATTCGATCCTTTGCTTCATCCACCGTACTGTTTATTCCTTCTAGTGTATTCTTACCTTTTGTGACAGCATGGGTGGACCTGGAGAGCATTATGCCAAGAGAAATAAGCCAGTCATAGGAAGATAGAGTAGCATATGATTTCACTCATATGTGGAACCTAATGAACATAATAAATTAACAAACAAAGTAGAAGCAGATGTATAGACAGAGAACAGACTGACCGCTATGAGAGGGGAGGGTGGTTGCGGGGTTGGGTGAAAAAGGTGAAGGGATTAATAAAAAAATAAACTCATAGACACAGGCAACAGTATGGTGACTACCAGAGGGAAAGGGGTTGTGGGGGTAGAAGAGGATATGGGGAGATTAATGACGATGGAAGGAGACTGGACTTGGGTGGTGAACACATAGTACAATGTACAGATGATGTATTATAGAATTGTACACCTGAAACCAATATAATTTTATTAACTAATGTCACTCCAATAAATTCAATTAAAAAGTAAAAAATAAGTAAATAAAATAAAGGGAATATTTCTTTCCTAGGACTTATATCTCATATTTATAGTTGGTAATCTTTAAATTCAAGGCCTCACTGTTTCTGTATTCTTTACTTTTGCATGATGTGGGTGGGGAATGCTAACCAGCCTCATAGACTAACAAATACTGACTGAAGGTCTGTTATGTGCCACTTGCTTCTGAGGATATAAAGATGACTGAGGCAAGGCAAGCAGTTTGTATAACTATAATCTTGATACAGTTTCAAGTTTTATAAATGAGGAAGCTGAAATTCATAAGAAATTATGTAATTTGCCAGGCTGCAGAGTGGTCTGTTTTTTATTAATGGACTCCTTGCCAGTTTCTGAAGTGTAGCAGTGGGTCCTGGATGCCGGATTGAGAAGCAGTGTTGTCCCCAAGGGGCTGACCTGATGTTATTTTTCCAGCCTTCCACTATTATAAAAACCACGTTAATTGCATTTAAGAAACATTTTCAAGGTTCTTGTTCTTGTGGATAGAGGACATGTTCCCCTGTTGTGATCCCTGTGCTCTCATTTCTCTCTCGCCTCCTTTCTTTCATTTCCTTATTTTTTTATTTTATGTATTAAAATATATTCCTTCCCCCAAAAGAGCACAGTGGAAAGTAAATGCCTTCTTGCCTGTAGGAAGCCATGATTGCCATGTTCTAGTGAATATCTTTTCACATCCTTTAATATTTAAAAATGTTTGGGGGCAGATTATTGGTATGGAATTTGGTCAGTTTGCAGTTGCCTTTATTTATCTTTGGTTCTCTTCTTGTAAGATAAATGCAAGTATAGTCAGTTATTAGTGTGGGCACTTGTTTATTTGGAAAAATCAGTAGAGGTGTAGTAGTTTATGTTTTTAGGGGACCCATTCACTAAACTTCTGTTGAGTTTTATCATTGTTGGGTTTTTTTTTTTTTTTTAAGATTTTATTTATTTGTTTTTAGAAAGAGGGGAGGGGAGGGAGAAAGAAAGGGAGGGAAACATCAATATGTGGTTGCCTCTCATGCACCCCCTACTAGGGACCTGGCCTGCAATCCAGGCATGTGCCCTGACCGGGAATCAAACCGGCAACCCTGGGTTGCTAGGCCGTCGCTCAATCCAATGAGCCACACCAGCCAGGGCTCCGTTGTTGGTTTCTGTATTGAGATATTTTCTAATATACTTGGGAGTGGCAGCCTGAGGAATAAACTGAGTAGTGTCATCAGTAACTGGTAACAAAAAATCGTGCCTGAGGAAGGCATGAAATGGATATGCTTTCAATCACAGGAGGGTAAGTTTTTAAATATGTACCGTCTACCTGCTATAGCACAATGAATTTGGATGATGTAAGGGTTGACTAACTTTGAATACAGGTAAAGAGGACTAATCTGTATAATTTGACACATTTTTTTAAAAGAAAAAGTCTGCTTTCGTCCTGGCTGGCGTAGCTCAGTGGATTGAGCGCGGGCTGCAAACCAAAGGGTCACCAGTTCGATTCTCAGTCAGGACACATGCCTGGGTTGCAGGCCAGGTCCCTGGTGGGGGCCACGTGAGAGGCAACCACATATCGATGTTTCCCTCTCTTTCTCCCTCCCTTCCCTTCTGTCTAAAAATAAATAAATAAAATATTTAAAAAAAACAAAAAACAATCCTTTAAAGAAAAAGTCTGCTTTCACTTGATTGAGAACAAATGATGTCAGTTGAACTTACTATATGTGGGTATTCTCTCCCAATCTCCCTTTCAGCTATGTGATGATGATGCCATTTAAACGGCAGGCGCTAGTGGAATTTGAGAACATAGACAGTGCCAAAGAGTGTGTGACATTTGCTGCGGACGAACCTGTGTACATTGCTGGTCAACAGGCTTTTTTCAACTATTCTACAAGCAAAAGGATCACTCGGCCAGGAAATACTGATGATCCATCAGGAGGCAACAAAGTTCTTCTACTATCAATTCAGAATCCCCTTTATCCAATTACAGTGGTATGGATTTTTAATATGACAAACTAAAAGTGATTTTGGAGTTTGCCGCTCGATTGACTAACATATAGTTTTCTTCACTGCCCTCGCTATATTTAGAAATAGTGGTTGTTTTTAGAACTATTAGAATGAATCTTAATTTTGACTGTTAAGTTTAATGGACAAATGTTAAGCACTGATACTAAAAAGTTCAGGAGGACAGTTGTCGTAATTAAGGAAGCACGTTTAAAGCATCTGTGCTGTTTCTGATAAGGGATTAGACAGACTTGTGGAAACGATCCAAGAACGCTCTCTCACTCACGTGCCAGCACATTTGTCTGGAGCATCTACTAGGTAATGGCAGGCTCCTATAGTGTAGTAAGATGCACATGTTGTTACTATAACGTCTTTTGATGTAGCTTGTTAAAAACCGGCCTGATTTACTTAAATTTCCTGCTTCACCCTTTAAAAAAGTGATATTAGTAGAATTTTTAAAAGGATTCATGTTCTGGATCAATTGAGTGTTCTATTTTATAATCATGTGCTATTTCACAACAAGCTGGTGGTGAAGACACTTGATTTTTGTAATGAATAGAATATTTCACTAAGGGAAACTTCAATTAGTGTAATTTCTAGTAAGGGTATATGATACCGGGACATAAATTTAAATATGCCTTTAACTAGACATTTGTCTTTATAGTATTTATAGACATTAATATACAGTACTGACATAGTTAAAATATTTGGTGTTTTGGGGAAAAGAATGTAACCTAATCTAGTACAACTGCTGTGATTTGTTTATTGTTATGTCCCTAGCACCTGATGGCACGGCTGTGTAATTGTAGATATTCAAGAAATTTCTTGAGAGTTGAAGAATTGTTCCTAAGAGGGTGTTTAGGTTCTCCCTTAGTTGATTCAGGCCATTCCCCTTGAAAAATGGATACCAAGTTGTTCTACTATTACCCCTTAATAAATATTTATTACCATAATTCAAGTGGTTATAATATGAACCATTTCAGAGTCACATTTGGAAAGCAACAAATTAATTGCAGTTCTGGTATTAATTGTGCTTGCATATGATATTTTAGTCTGTTAAGAAAATAAAAATTGAGTATTCATTTAGGGATCAAATAGATAATAGTGCTTTTCAGATATTTCATTGGAACTTCTCTAATGTGTGGGTATTGTGTAGGTAAGGAAATAACTTTAGATTTATCGAAGTGTAACAATTTTTAAAAGTAATTAGTAATTAATAGAAGTGACATGTTGACGTTTTTTTTTCTGTTTGTTTTAGTAAAAGAAATCAGTGTATATAGCCTTGATGTTTTCCCAAATATAAAATGTGAAGAAATCTTGTTTTTTCCTTCTTAGGATGTTTTGTATACTGTATGCAACCCTGTTGGAAAAGTGCAGCGTATTGTTATATTCAAGAGAAATGGGATACAAGCAATGGTTGAATATCCTTTGTAATTTTTTCTATTGATATGAATGAATGCTCTGTAACATAGACCGTATTTTTTTCTGCATAATCATTTTTAGACAAATGGTACTTATTCCCCGTGTCTGTTTTCTTAGATTTAAAAAATGAAACTGCAGTATCCACAAATAACTTTGCGTGCTATCATAAAACCATCTAGTGCTTCATCTTACAGTGTGTTTTGCCTTTTCAAAGAAGGAAAAAAATAACACTATTTAGTAATATGTGTAATTGTATTTTTTTGAAATTTATCTTGAATGAACTTTTCTGGATCGCTTCTTAACGTAAGTCATTTGGAAGTACCAAAACTGTAGAATCAGTAGAATCTTTCTTACTTTTCTTTATTGAATCTTAAATGATCCTAGTTTATGTAGGAACTACTTCTCTGTTAAATTTGTTCTATGTTGAGTAAAAAAGAGCAAGTTGCAGAATAGTATATATAGTATAACACAGTCCCATTTAAAATAGTAATTTAAAAAAAACCTAATGTATGTGTAGAGAAAGGGAGGGATAAACAGCAAACTCCTAATGGTGCTTACTTCTGGCAAAGTGTTTGACCTTTTTTTTTTTAACCATTTTTGTAGTTTGATTTTATTTTTTGGAACAAATCAAATTTTTTTTAAACCAATACAGTGGAGATAAGTACATGATTATAAAACCCTGCCTTTTCAGAAATATATAAAGTTAAATGTTGTTTTGTATTATTTTGGTTCTTTGTGATGTTAAGAGTAAAATATTTCCTGTTTCAAGATAGTGAGCTCTCTTTTGCTGGGGAATGTGATCATGCTCCCTTCACCTTCTCTGTTCCAGTTTATGAAGTACTTCTGATTATTTAGAACGATTAATGTGTAGATCAGTTAGTTATATTGGTTTTTAAAATATCATTGGTTCTCTTTCCTTTTCTGATGTATTTTTTAAATTTATTTTTAAATTACAGTTGACATACTGGGTTCAGGTGTACAACATCGTAATTAGACATTTATATATCCTGCAATGGAACTGTTGACCCTAACAATAAAATCTCCTACTAAAATTCATCTAGAAATGTTATTTGTTAAAACATTTGCAGAAGTGAAAGAGTCATTTCTAATTTTTCCAGTCCTTTTCTTAGGGATTGAATAATGATTGAGTATTGGACATCTTAAACCAAATTTCCTTAATAGAGTTTATGTTTGAATCAGTCCTTTGTGCTCAGAAAGCTAAAGCAGCACTCAATGGAGCAGACATATATGCTGGGTGTTGCACACTAAAAATCGAATATGCAAGGGTGAGTATTTTTCCAACACTTCACCAGAGAAATATTTAGGCTTGTGGTTTACAGTCTGAACTTACTTTCTTTTTAATCTTAACAGCCAACTCGTCTAAATGTTATTAGGAATGACAATGACAGTTGGGACTACACTAAACCATATTTGGGAAGACGAGGTAAGTATTTTACTCATTTTAGAATGTACTTATATCTGCTGAAAATTTTTATATGAGCTAGTTCATTCCAATGAAAATCTTGTTGGTGAATGCTTTTTGGAGGCCATGCAATGCTGGAAAATAACCTTGAACATTAGTGCCCCCTACTGGTATGTACTGAGTTATTTATATTTAGTTCAACAAAGGAGCCCACACATACAAGCACGCCCGCAGTTCAAGGACTTGCATTTCTCCAAGCAGCTCTCTCTCTTTGGAGGAGAGGAAACTGATTCAGAATATTCCTTACAAACTTCAAACTTGCACACTGCTTCTCTATGGAAAGGACTTTTCCCCCAAGCTGGACGAGGCATTAAGAAGGATAGAGGACTCCAGCAGGCTGACTCTACACTTCATCATGCACAACATCGGCATCAGCAAAAAGCCCTCTGAAAAACTCAGACTTGCAATTCACCTTGACTGCATACTGCATGCACCATCACCCAAGTTTTTAAAGGTGGACACTTAACAGTACTTCAGATTTGCATGGGATGAACACCATGATAGACTGTGCCCATTTATTCAAGTTGTATGTGTATATTGGTCTGATTTCCCTTAAGGCTTCAGTTGTAGAATTTAAGACTTTTCACTAACAAATACTAGCCTTTATCTACAATGTTGTAAATCTTAACGCCCATTACTGTAACTGTTTGTAGCTTAGATTCAAATTGTTAATTGGCAAGTAACCAGGGCCAGTTTATCTGCAGGTCTTGGGAATTGATAATGCTTAACCAGTCCACACAGATATTAAAGATAAAAGGATTAGAAAGGTGCACACTTGCTGCACTTAAGGTCCCCCCCCAAGTGTGGTCATTGAATAGAATATTATGAAAAGTACATTATATGTAAAAGATGATTTTCTGTGTGGTTTGATTTTTGTAAAGTGGTTGCTTATAAGTTGTTACTTTTTGTAACAATTTAAGGTTATCACTCATGTTAATTTGTATAACTAGAAATTTTGACGTTTCAAATGAAGGTGGAAGTAATGTGTCTGTTCAAGGTAGAATCTATTTAAACTTGATAAATCTGAAAGTAAGAGCAGTTCATTTGAGATACATTTTCACCTATAACCTATTGGTAGATTTCATGAGCATAGACTTTACTGATAAAATTGTTCAACTAAATGTGTGGCAATTTTGGAATATACAGATTAAAATGTGGATCTTGTAAAAACAAGGGGGCTGCAATATTGGCTACATCTCAACTACAATATCAGCATTTGAACCATATGTTGGGGAAACTCAACCAAGATGAGTGTGTCTATAAAATTTAATAAACCAGAAAAATTTTTATGGCATCCAAAATATCTTGGGCAGTAGGGACTCTTGGTGCATATATTCTTGCCCAAAGAAAAAAATGCAGTGCAGTGGTTCTTCGCATGTTTAAATATTTAGGACTTTTGTGTGATTGGCCCCTTTAATTCTCAATTCTCAGAAAATCCTCTTGCCTGCTGTATGGGGTTGCAGGCAGATTTGTTTTGTAATGCAGCTTCGGCTGGGTCCCACATTTTTTACTGCTCAGAAATCTGCATGGTACAGGCTTGGTGCCCTTGAGTACAGTATTGGGAAACAAAGCCTCAGCACTCAGACAACAGAACAAGTGGTTGATGAGAAATCTCTCACTTCTGTCAGGTTACAGTCAGTGAACACTCAGGGTATTGGGGTTTTATTTGCTTATTTGAAGTAGTGATTTTGGTTATATTTCTCTTAATGTCTCTTAAGACATTTGTAGCCATGCTTATTTTAATAGTGTTAACGTCTTTTTTTTTTTTAATGTCTCAAGTTTACACAAAGCCAACTTACGTTCGTTTTTCATGCAAGGAATTACAGTCAAAAGTTTTAGAAATGTGTAAGGTAGACATTTAAATACTGAAGTATAATTAAAGGAAGCCAAACAGAATTTTAGTTGTTCATGCTTTCAAGGGAAAAAAAATTTGTTTTCTAATTCCTTACAGGTAGATATTTGTCTGGCAGTACTATAGCAGTTTATATTTTTATTTTTGTAGTGAGTTCAGCTTCTACTAAAGTTGATACTGAATTGTAACTTTTTTTTTACCATAAAAAGTACTTTTATAAATATAACTTTATTTTTTAAAAGTTCTTTTCATCCCAAAGTACATTTTAGTGCAAAGAATTCTTAGCCTGGATTCCCAAGAATCCCTCCAGAAATGTTAAATGAAACTTGTCTGTATATGTATCTTTTGGTGGAGAAGGCCTACAGCTTCCATCAGGTTTCAGATGAATCCAGGAAAGGTTACAAACCACTATTTATAGATTGATGTATTCAGTGCTTTTTGACTCTTCTGCTTAGTTCTTCTCTTTTATATGATCTTATATTGCGTAGTGAATGCTTCAAATAAAGAGAATTATTAGTAATGAGAATGTTTGGCTGAAAGATACCTTGGAGATCATCTACCCTAACTCATTCTGGGAATGAAGATTGTTTCTGTGATTGTGTAGCAAATTAGTGGTTAAGTGGGGGTTAACTGTATGGATAAGAATGAGCCTTGAAGACCTGGTGGTTTTGGTTTAAGATCCCCAGATCAGATAAGGAATTGTATTTAGTGTTTGGTGGCATGCTTAAATAGAGGCACATTAGCAGATTGAATTGATTCAAAAGGAGTGAGATTGAAATGTTGATGCGGGAAGCCTTGTAATGGGAAGAAGAAACAATGTTTAGCCTAGAGAAGAAATGGCTTTGGGAAAATGGAGGGAGGGTCATAGTAGCTTTCAAGTACTTGGAAGGGTTTTGTGAAAAGACTTAAGTCTGTGAGGTCCCAAATGGGATAGAATATGAGTAGGGTACTAATTTCTGTATAATATAAAAATTAATTTCCTAGTGATATTTAGGACTAACTGGAAATGTAAGGGAAAGTAGTGAGTGTCTTGTTACTGGTGTTGGGTCAGCAGAGGCTGCATGGTCCCAATTTGTCGGGATGATGTGAAGAGAATTTACTCACTGAGTAAAAGTTGAACTTGATGACTTCCTAGGTCCCTATCAGTGCTGTGATAACTTGGAATAGGTAATTAAAATGCTACTTCTCTAGACAGAAGTGAATATTAAAGTATTTCTCATCTCCCATAAACCTCATTTGTTTAGGTGACTAATGGTATAGAAAGCCTCTGTGTCTGAATTTTCAACGATCAGAATGACCAGACTCTTAAGATAAATTAAGAAAAAATCTTACTGGTCACTATAATTGGATCAGCACACTTTCTAAAAGTATTGTACAATGGATTTTAAAATTTACTAACCAACATAGGAAGTACTTTTAGGAATTTACAAGTCACTTTTTATTGAAGTCTCAATTAGATTTGGGAAAATCGGCATATCTTCCCTGAAAATGTAGCTAAAATAATTTTAAAAAATTAGGAGTATTGTAGTACTCTCATCCAATAATGTAGCCCCCTTGGTTAGCTTCATCTTGGCATCTTTAAATTTTGAGGGTGCTCATAGTCCTGCCTGGTGTTAAGATCTATATACAATGACCAATCCATGATATAATCTGGGCCAGTGATGTGCAGATTTCCAGCTCTCGAGTGTGTAGGTGTTTGTAAATATGTGTATATACATATAAAATACTCTGTGTTTACTGATTGTGAAACCATGTAATACAGGTTGTTGTTGGCTTATGCTGAACTTCTTGAAAGAAGCCCACTTTGAAAATGTGTTGCTGTTGAAGCTAATAGTATGATTCAGGTACTGTCTTTCAAAAGTACTGCACTTAAAGCTTGTTTTAAAGACATGTATTGGTAAAAACTTCTGTACAGTGTCAAACTTTAGCATTGTGTACATTCACTTTCTGAAAAGTATCCATTCTTTTCTTAAATTTGAAAGTGTGATTGTATTTGGCATTTGCCAAAAAGATATTTCAAGTCAAGTGGAGTTTGTTAGATAGAATTATTTTCTTAAACTTTTGGTGTTTGTATTTAAAATGGATATGAATGGATGTTTAAAGTTAACCAGGTACCATATATATATATTTCTTATGAATTGTAATGGATGTTTTGAATGGGTTTTCCCATGTGAGAACTCTGTTAAGTACTTGGGTCAAAATCGTTAAAACTATGTTTCTACTTTTGTGTCAGATAGAGGAAAGGGTCGCCAGAGACAAGCCATTTTGGGAGAACACCCTTCTTCGTTTAGACATGATGGCTATGGTAAGTTTGTCAAGGCAGAAGGAAGGTAGTACAGACGAACCATTAGCATTTTTGCATTTCTTACGAAGAACGCCTCATTTTTTGTTTCTGTTTTTCCTGCTCACCAGACTTGGTTTATATGGGATCGGCCCCATGTAATGTACTCCCAAGGAATTGCCCAAAATCTTCTGTTTTTTGTTTTGTTTTGTTTTTTAGAATATTGATATAGCATGTAATCCTAGAGATAAATGAGGCTATTGGTTGGGAATTTGAAAGCTTTTTTACCATTATGCTTTGTTTTGTTTTGTCTTGGTTTTGATTAGTAATTGGCTCTGGTTCTGGTAGAGGGCCAGAAGGAAGTGTTACTGCTCAGTAAGTGTGTTTTCGTCCATTCCAGCAGTCATGAGCAAAGAGGAATTTTTAGTAATAAATGCAGAAAGAATGGGGCATTTGTTGAAAGGAAACATGTTTCTGGTTAGATCTTTAATTATTCTTGTTCTACAGTTGATACTTTGGTTTTGGTGAAATTGGTTTGTACTTAATTCCTGTTTTAAAACTTCTTTAGTTTTAATGTTTGCTGTGTTGGTAAGGTAAGATTATGAAGCCTAGAATAATGTTTTTGTACAGGAGGGAGTTAGGTATCAGGCTCTTGTCCTTGGGGATAGACGTTGAGAAATGCTGTTGATAACATTTTTAACTGGTTATAAGTTCTGTGGTTTTACATATTTTTTAGTTTTTAAAAAGCATTCATTACTGACCTTACATATTCTGTGGTTTAAAGTTGAAGTTCAAAGCCATTTAAAGTAGTAGAAAATAGAAATTGCTATATCATACTTCGGAATTTATCATCAAAATCGCTGGCGTTACCTATTGTCTGAAATATTTTCAAATTGCCTACATGTTTGATAACGACTCTTAGCTGTGAGTTTTAGTTTATTCCCCGTTGTCTTTTTTGAAACCCCCCAAAAAGATTTATTATGTGTGTGCTCTTGTGTTTGTTCAAGCTTCTGTTATAGTCTATATGGCAGAAGAAATTATAACAATATGTGATGACAAAGGAGTAGGTGTGGTGTATATTAATAGAATGAAATCTTACTGCTTACTGTCATTTTAAGAGTGTGTTCCTTCATAATTTATCAAGGTTTCTTTCACAGTGTAAATACTAAAAATGGTCATGTGGATAGTTCTGACCCTGTGATAAAGAAACACTTGTTAGGAGCCCGCTGTGCTTTGCGTAACGGAGGGTCCCCGAAGAATTGCTAATCATGTTTGTAGTGCAGTTGTGAACATGGAGCTGTGCCATGGGTGCCAGCTGAAGGCTGAGAGGGGTCAAATGTTTTGCCAAAGCAGGCTAGAAAAGTCTGTGAAAGAATAAATCTTTTCTTTACAAAGGACGAAAAACTCCACTGTAATAGTGTTGACATAGACTGTTTTCTCAGTGTGAGTTTTTAGGTTTTCCTTCCTTTATAAAACATACCTTATTGAAAAATTGTATAAACAAAAGTATGGTATATGCTCTAGAAGAATTTATGTTTTTTAAAAAAAGCTATTGTAAAATACTTTGCCAGTTTTATTCCCTAATTTATTTAGAGTGTTTGTGTATATAAATTTTAAAATGTAAGCTGACTTAAAGAAAGGAGGTGCAGAATTCTTTGAAGTGATATTTTTTTAATTATTGATTTTAAAGAGAGAAAGGGAAAGAGAGATAAAGAAACAGCAATTTGTTACTCCACTTATTTATGCATTCATTGGTTGCTTGTTGTATGTGCCCTGACCAGGGATGAGCCCTGCAACCTTGAAGTTGGGACCGCTCTAACCAGCTGCGCCACCCAGCCCACGGGCACGATGGTGGTCGTTAATTAAGTAGGGGCCTTTCAGGCTCTGGACAAGTCCTGCTGAAGAGGAGTGGTTGTGCGGGATTGTGTAGGGGCGTCCGTTCTGAGATGTGTCCATTGCAACACTTAACTCTGAGGATAATTCGACTTTCTAGGGAGTACGCAGAATAGGGTATGGGAGGGGAGGGGGACGGGGAAAGAGATGGATAAAGATGCAGAGAAGTAAGGTGAGGAAATTGGGGAAAGACAAAGAAGATGCGAGTGAACGCTAGTGAATTTTTACAAATGCAGCAAATCACACTGTATCCCTTAGGTTCAGCAGTTCAGCAAAACAGGATTGTTTGCATTTTTGTGCCGTAACACGTGTGGCTTTTCCTTTATGTTGATATGTAAGAAAGAGGGAATTGAAAGGTTTAATTTTTTAATTAGATTAAATTTATTATTTAATGTAGTATAACCAGTATAAATCTGTGCCTTCAGAATTCTTTAAGTCTTTTAATTTGGGAGGCCCAGCCCTATGAGATGAACTGGTAGAAGCCCTTATATTTGAAAAGTGGCAAATATAAATATACAGATTTATTTGCTGTGATACCAAGAAAAGTTTGTGTACCAATTGCTGGTGTGTTTGGATGTGGTTCCTGGACCAAAGATTTAGGAATATCAAAGATGAGAAACACCTTCAAAATGTTAATAATGCCATTTATATAGCATTTTTTCATGTAAGTGAATTTTTTAAATACTACCTGAAGCATGTTTTTTAAGTACCAAAACTTTTTTGCATGAACTATTTAGTATAGAAAGCTCTTACAAGACTTCTTTTTTTCTTGTTTTCTTAAACAATATAGGTAAAAAATTAAGTTCTATAGATAACATAATTTAATCAATCCTAATGGCTCAAGATCATAATTATAAACATCAGTTCTACTCTTGCACTAAATTTGATAGTTAAGTATGGCAGTAGATCTCAAAAGTTTTTGGACCTTGACCAACTTAAGAAGAGTGGAAGGTTTCTACTGCCAGTCTACCATACATCTTTCCACTTCCCATGGAAAAGAAAATTTAGCGATAATAGTAAAGTGTCCTACGATACGAGCAAATGGTGGGCGGAGTGGTGCAGTAGAATGTGCATATATACTTTTGCATAGGGGTAAGAATGATTGCTATATGAGCCCAGCGTATGTATAACAGTTTAAGTTAGAGGCCCAAGTATGTGTACTTTCCAACAGGTAACTCACCATAAGTTATATTGGTTGTTCTGCTAAACTACCAATTGCCGGCAAGAAGAGCCATTGAAAACTGTGACCAGTTTAAGGCAATACTGATGATGATGTATTGATAAAGGGTTCCTCTGTAACAGTGATTTTTCACCTTCTTTTATTGCATGGCACATCTGCAGCACAACAAAAATATATTTTTTGCCAATCTTGACCAAAAAAAAAAAAAAAGGTATAATTTCGATTCATTCACACTGGACAGCTATTGTGTTGGCTATTGTCATTTTTTAATTTGACAATCTAAGGGAAAAGAGGTCCATGACCCTGACTGAAGAGTCACATATTGCTCCCTGGCCTGTGTGTCTCAATTAGTTGGAGCATCATCCCATACACCGGAAGGTTTGAGGATTTGATTCCCGGTCAGGGCGCGTACCTAGGTTTTGGGTTCAATCCCTGGTCAGGGTGCCTTATGGGAGGCAGCCAGTCAGTGTTTCCCTCTCATGTCAGTGTTCTTCTCCCTCTCTCCCTTCCTCTCTCTCTAAAACCAATAAACATTTAAAAAATTTTGAAAGTCAGGTATTGCATGTTAAAGTTTTTTTGCGGCACACCCGTTGAAAATCGCTGCTCTATAAAATTGCAGGAATTCAAACTGTTTGCGTGTGCTCAGTGGTAGTATTGCTGTGTTGTGATGAATGGCAGCTATATTTAGAATACTGAATACTGAGTCCGCATAAGCTCTAATAGCATGCTGTAATACCAAAATACAGTAGTTCTTAGTAACTCATTAGGTAATAGTAAAATGTCATTACTGTGTCTCTTAGTCTTATGTAAAAATGAAAGTCAGTAGTGTTACAGTTTTCACTTTTTGAGAAACGAGGGAAGGACTTGGGATTTTGGATTAGTTTGTTGCACACCAAGAGGACCTTTGCACGTATCCCAGAGTATGCTTCTATGATCACTAACTCGGGAGCATCTATGATGTGTAGGTTTATGTTTCTGAGCTACTTGTCTCCAGCTTAGTTGCCTCTTCTGAGTGCTTTATGCCTCTCTCCTTGTTGCTGTAAATGTGCCCTGTGCCTACTTGTGGTATCAGAGTTTCTCCAGACTCGCTCATTCCTGTTTATTTCATGTACTGTAGCCTTATTTTTCTTGTTACTTCTAATCTGTTGTGGATGGGAAAACCAGATGAAGTTGTTTAGAACCACTCTAGAGTTAGGTTGATTCTTAAGGATTCTTAGCATAAGAGACATAGATTTTTGTGTGTGTTTTTGTGAAAACAGGTTCAGTTACTCAGGGTTTTTCTTCTGCTTTTTGATATTGCAAGAAGTGGAGGTTGCTGAATAATGACACTTCAGAGTGGGTGTGATATCTATGGTTTTAGTTACCTGAATTAGAATTGGAATAAAATACTAACCTGAAAATACATTGTAGTAAGTTATATTTAAAGGAAACAACTTTTCAGTGGAGCTGAAATGTTCTTTTTGTTATATCTATATAGAGATAGTTTTCCAGATTTTACTGTATATGTTTTTTTAGTATCTTCCAAAAGACATTGGCAGAAGGTATTTATTTTTAAAACTTGAGGTATAATGATGTATAAACAGTGACCCCAACTTTACACTGATTTCCCCCTCTGTCTGTGGCCTGATCTCGTATACCCTTTTCTGTTAAGCCACTATTTTTTTTAACTATATAAACTTAAAATCTGATGTATGCAGGTGCATACAGGCCAGTGTATATTGGATCTGTTCCAAATAAATGTAGATTTTATTAATTACCACAGGTTATATTTGAACATGCACATATTTGAGTTTTCTTTGGCCATATATTAGACTGTTATATTAAGAGCTTATTTTTTGCATGGGATATAGTATATTTGCTAAAGTTGTGTTTTTTCTTTTCTATTTTTTTGATCATTTTTATAGGATCACATGGCCCATTATTGCCTTTACCAAGTCGTTACAGAATGGGCTCTCGAGATACACCTGAGCTTGTTGCATATCCGTTACCACAGGCTTCTTCCTCTTACATGCATGGAGGAAATCCCTCCGGTTCAGTTGTAATGGTCAGTGGATTGCATCCACTAAAAATGAATTGTTCAAGAGTCTTCAACCTATTTTGCTTATATGGAAATATTGAAAAGGTAAGTTTAATTTTATGTAACTTTTTTTTGCTAAGATAATATAGGAAAATCTGAAAAGGCAGCAAATATATGTTTTCTTGAATAAGAACATTCAAGTTCTTTTAGTAGTAATCCACATGGCTAAAAATTCATTAGGTAGGAACTCTAGAAATTGTTTTTTATTGGTAAGTGATCAGTATAGGATATTGCTACTAAAAATATTTTTTAAATAACTAATACAGATATAAGTCTAAAACAATTTAATCACTAGAGTATTATAGGCATAAATCTTATTTTTTATCATTTCAAAAAGAATCTAGCATTTAAAAGATTTTATTTATTTTTAATGAGAGGGGAAGGGAAGGAGAAAGAGAGAGAAACATGGATGTGCGAGAGAAACATTGATCAGCTGCCTCTCACATGCCTCCAATCCAGGGCCTGGCCTGCGGCCCAGGCACATGCCCAGACCTGGAATTGAACCAGCGACCTTTTGTTCGTGGGACAACACCCAACCCGCTGAGCCACACAAGCCAGGGCAACAGATGCTAGTATTTAACATGTTAAACTGGAATTTGAAATAGCAGTTACTTTCATGGAGTAAGGTATATATAAATATGTCTCAGAGTTTGGCCTCAAGTCATGAGTTTTAGGAGAGTTCTAGATTTTACATAGATTTACTTGCTTTCCAAATGCTAGAGTTCTTGTATCTTCTGAGGAACAGTGTGCGTTTAGCTCCAGGGGTGTTTGAAACTGACCCGCTGTGATAGAATTTGGCCAGAACTTCCTGTCCCGAGTATTATACTCAAAAAGAAGCAAAACATTTCAATTAAACATGTTTTGAAGATCTCTCAAATTGTAACTTGATTTTCACCAGATAACTCTGTGGTTTCTCCACATCTGTGATGTTTTTGTTCATGGATAATTTTACAAATTCTTAGGATAGTCCCTATTACAAAATAGATGTTAAACTATATTTGAAAGCATCGTGGAAAATTTACTGGGGAAATTGTTTGATATATTTGCTGCTTTGAGTTTCAATATTGTAGTAATGATATTTTCCCTGTTTCCACAACAATAAAAACGTGTAAGTATGTTATGTGAATCTCTTGGTACTCTTAGTCCTTAATTTGATTCTAAAGCCTCCCTGATTTGAGGAAATAACTTGGAAACTCTCTGAAATAAGAGTTTCCTCAACATATTTGACCACATTTTTTAAAAAAATTATATTTGGTCTAGGTGATAACATACGAGATATGTCTGCTTACTTACATAACTAGCCAAGACTACATGGGACAGTTTAGCAACATAGGGAAAAATAGTTCAAATTTTTTCACACAGACATTTATCTTAGACATCTGTTGTTAGTTAAGGTCTAGGAGCCTCATGCTTGATAACTAAATGGGCTTTAATCTGTATTTTAACCTTCTTTACATAGTATTACTTTTTGTACTTTTCACATTTATTAGGTAATCCGAATCAGGCAGTTTAATCAGCATCTTTAGTAGAGCTTTGTCTTTTGTGTTTGAACTAATTATGATTTTGAAACCCAAATTACTGTCTAGCAAAACTTAAGTTTTCTGTGTGTTGTTTGAACAAGTCTAGTTTCTCTCAGCATCTCAAAATTTTTTTAATATTTTAAATAACATTATGATACATTAAACTCAAGCCATTATTATCCTTACAATATCTATATATGATTTTTCCTAACTTCTTTTAAAGATTTACTAGCACAAGAACTACATACTTAACATATATATTTATTTGTGATTAGATATGTAGGATGTTACTGGTTTTAAGCAAGGAAGAAAAATTTTGCCCAAAAGAAGACAGGTACTTTCAAATAAAACTGAAAAGTCCTGCTACAGCTGAGTTTTGTTCAAGTGCAGGTGTAGTATACAAATGCTAGGGTAGCCCATTAAAATTGACAGTTGCGGTGGTGGATATAAGTGCTATGTTGCATTTGCTGTGCAAGTACATTCCCAGTATTCCTTTGAAGTCAGCTGATAAGGAAGTGTGCCGTGGCCCTGGCTGGTGTGGCTCAATGGATTGGGCGCCAGCCTGTGAACTGAAAGTTTGCTGGGTTCAATCCCTGGTCAGGGCACATGCCTGGGTTGTGGGCTGGGTGCCCAGTTGGGGGTGTGAGAGAGGTGACCATGTATCTCTCACACATTGATATTTCTCTCCTGCTCTTTCTTCTTCGTTTTCCCTCTCTCTCTAAAAAAAAAAGGTAAATAGAAACTTAAAAAAAGATGTCATGGACGTTAGTTATATTTAATAGCTATTTATGAACTTTCCAATAGGTGGGAAAATCAGTATGCCAAGTGATTTTCATATTTTATGCCATCTCACCCTTACAGCACTTCTATTAAAATTAAAATAAGAGGATAATGTGGCCTCTGCCCAAGATGACACGCAAACTTGTGAAGTGTTGCCTGTGTTTTAAACTGCCCCTACCTTGCACAAGCCTTTCTACAGGCAGTGTTGTCTCGAGGCCACCTTGTATTATTTTTTTCTTTCAGTAATTTATTTATTTTGTTTGTTGATTCTGGGAGGAGAGAAACATTGATTTGTTGCTCCACTTATTTATGCATTTGTTAGTTGTTCTTGTATGTGCCCTGACCAGGGGTGGAATCCGTAACCTTGGTGTGTCAGGATTGTGCTCTAAGCAATGAGCAACCCGGCCGGGGCCTTTCACTGTTTCTTATGTAGGGTTTGGTATGTTGCTGTGACAGCGGTCTGGGTGTTGGGAAATACTACTTACTTTTCAATTTCTGACCTATCTGCTAGAATATGAACTTCAAGAAGGCCGTGTGTGTTATGTTCATTATTAAATCCCCAGTGCCTAGCACAATGCTTATGAAAATATTAGGCATTTAATAAATGTTTGTTGAAGGAGTAAATATCGATGAGTGCTGTCCGCTGTTATCTCCGTGTGACGGGGAAGTCCGAGGCCCAGAGAAGTGAGGTGAATCGCTGTACATCACACAGTCAGTACCTAACAGAGCCAGGGTGGGCCTGTGCTCTTCTTCACCGTTCTGTACAACATAATTATAGTCTTTCTCTTTAACTTTTTTTTGATATGAGTTAAGAATGTCTAATAGCACATCAGAATAAAGTTTAAGATGCCCAGTGATCTTCTCTATTTGATATAACCACTTAAACCATATTATCTTTTTAGTAATTCTGTTACTCTAAAAGGGAATGAAATAGTCACCTTTTTGGAACTTGTGTATTTACAGGTAAAATTCATGAAGACCATTCCTGGCACAGCACTGGTGGAGATGGGTGACGAATACGCTGTGGAAAGGGCGGTCACACACCTGAACAATGTCAAATTATTTGGGAAAAGACTTAATGTTTGGTAAATATCTTAAGTGCTGAATTTAAAAATGTTTAAAAATCTTTATCCTTTTTATTAACAACATTAATTTCAATTTCAGAATATTTTAATGTAACTGAGGGCACATCTGAATACCTTGGTGTTGTGCTTTTAGACGAAGTATTAGGATTATGTAATCAGATTTTGCTTACCTCTACGTACTTTTTAGTTTTATGATTATAAAACACCATGTTAAAATGGGCACATTTTATGTTAAAGTTTTCTAATATGAGAACATATTCAATAGATTTTTCTTTCTAATGTCTAAAATATGAGTGATTTAACGAACTAAATTTAAATATTTAAATAAATGTTCAAAATATTAAATATTTGAACTGTGTTTACATAGCTACATATGCCCTTTTTTGTTAAGGTTGATGTGGGAATATATGTTAACATTTTGGGACTGTGTTTATGCTGCTTTTTCTCTAACAAGGTATGTTCTGTACTCCATCCCTTTCCACTCTTCAGTGTGTCTAAACAACATTCGGTTGTTCCAAGTCAAATCTTTGAGCTGGAGGACGGTACAAGTAGCTACAAGGATTTTGCAATGAGCAAAAATAATCGCTTTACCAGTGCTGGCCAGGCGTCTAAGAACATAATCCAGCCGCCCTCGTGCGTGCTGCATTATTACAATGTTCCGCTGTGCGTCACTGAAGAGACCTTCACAAAGGTAGGCCCTGCCATGCCCATTGTGTGAAATGCTCCTGTTTTCTGTTCTCAGATATGCCATATTGGAGCTCTGTTCATCTGCTTTTGATAGTATTAGTATTCTGTTGTTCGTTTGGTACTTTATTTATATAGTTTATTCTTTGGCCATTATAGTCCTCTGGCCTCCGTTCTTCATTGGTCTTTTTGGTTTGTGACGCAGTCTTTTTAAGAGTTGAAATTAGAATGAGATACTCTTACTCCTGCATTCAGAAAGTTCTGTTGCTATGTTTTTAATTCTTACCCATAACATAGTTTTATGTACTCCTGCCTTTTTCCCTAACTGTAGGAAATGCTTCAGAAAAGAGTTGATTTTATGGAACTCCATTCCTGTTGGTCAACCAGTAAATTGTGGTCTGAGAATATGTATTTCAGTTACAAATCTGTGGTTTTAAATGGTTTTCTCATACAACTTATTAATTTAAAAACATATTTTATCTAATTCATTCATGCCAGGCAAAACTTAAAAGGTACCATAAAGTTGATTTTGTTTAAAAAAAGGTAGAAATCTTATTTTGACCATATTTTTAACGGAGTACCACATTTCTTTAACAGTTGTGTAATGACCATGAAGTTCTTACATTCATCAAATATAAAGTGTTCGATGCAAAACGTAAGTGCACATTCCCCCTTCTCAGGTTTTCTGGTTAAGTTGATGACAAGCAAATAACAGCTGGATTTGTGATTCTTTGCTTTAGCATCTGCCAAAACGCTCTCGGGGCTCTTAGAATGGGAGTGCAAAACTGATGCCGTAGAAGCCCTCACAGCTCTTAATCACTACCAGATAAGAGTTCCAAGTAAGTGAAATTGTGCCATCATTTTCCAGTGGGAGGTCCTGGCAGAAGCATTGACAATAATTTAAAAATAACATTTATTAGCTTTTAAAAAATAGAGAAATACAAAGAAAAAAAGGCATATGAATCCCACCACCCACATACTCGTTATTTTAGTTACCTATTGCTGTGTAACAGATTATCTCAACATTTTAACACCTTCGAACAGCAAACTTTGCCCTGGCCAGTGTGGGTGAGTTGGTTGGAGCATAGCCAAAAGGTTGCAGGTTCGATCCCCAGTCAGGGTGCATACGTTACCCTGTCTAGGAGCGTATGGGAAGTAGCCAGTTGATGTTTCTCTCTCTCTCCCTTAATTAATCTCTCTCTAAAGGCAATGAAAATGTCCTTGGGTGAGGATGTTTAAAAAAACCCAGCAAACAGCCCGGCTGGTGTAGCTCAGTGGATTGAGCGCGGGCTGGGAACCAGAGGGTCCCGGTTCGATTCCCAGTCGGGGCACATGCCTGGGTTGCGGGCCAGGTCCCCTGTGAGGGCCATGTGAGAGGCAACCATACATTGCTCTTTCTCCCTCCCTTCTCCTCTCTCTGAAAATAAATAAAATCTTTAAAAAAAAAAAAAAACCCAGCAAACATTTATTATCTTACTGTTGCTGAGGGTCAGTAATCTGTATACAGTTTAGCTGGGGAGTTGTGGCTCAGGGTCTCTCCTGAGGTTGTGCTGAGACCATTCCCTGGGCCTGCAGGCATTTCTAGTCTTGACCGAGGGCTAGGAAATCCACTTCAAGCTCCCTCAGGTGGTGGTTTGCAGGCCCAGTCAGGCCACGCTGTCCAATTCATGGTAGCTGGCTTCCTTCAGAGTGAGTGATCCAAGAGGGGTGAGACCAAAGAACAAAATAGAAGCCACAGTGTCTTTGATAACCTAGCATTGCAAGTGACGTAACATCATGTACGCTGTGTTCTCGTGGTCACACAGACCAGCAGTGGGACACTGTGGAGGGAGGCTAGGGAGGGCTGTGATACCAGGAGGCAGGGATCCTTGCAGCCATCTTGGAAGCTGGTTTCTACAATACCCATTGATCTTTTTAAAGAAAAGCAATACATGTGTATGGCTAAAAAACTCAAAACAGTACATGAAACTACAAAATGAAAATTAAAGCTTTCTATGCCTTCTAACCCTTAAAAAAAAAGATTTTATTTATTTTTAGAGAGAGGAGAAGAGAGGGAGAATAAGAGTGAGAAAAACATCTATCGGCTACCTCTCGCATGGCCCCAGTGGGGGACCCGACCCACAACCTAGGCATGTGCCCTGACTGGGAATGGAACTAGCGACCTTTTGGTTTACAGGTTGGCTCTCAATCCACTGAGTCACACCAGCCAGGGCATACCCTCTAACCTTTTGTTTCTTCCTTTTATTAATTCTCCCAGTGTAATATATATGGACATTTTGAAACTTACACAAAATGGTTTCTCTATACGTACTATTCTGTGCCTTGCTGTTTTCACTTAATATATCTTGGAGCTATTTCTGTATCAGCACATGCAGAGCTACTTTTTTTTAAAAAAAGACTTGTTATTTATTTATTTTTAGAGAGAGAGGAAGGGAGGGGAGAAAGAGAGGGAAAAATCAATGTGTGAGACAAACATCAATTGGTTGCCTCTTGCATGCCCCCAACCGGGGAACCTGGCCCACAACCCAGGTATGTGCCCTGACCAGAATTGAACCAGCAACCTTTTGGTTAGCAAGCCAAAGCTCATCCACTGAGTCACACCAACCAGGGCTTTTTTTTTCCCCCAAGCGTTTGCAGAGTAGCTAGTCATAGTAGAGATATACCACATTTATTTGATTTACACATTTCTGTACGGACGATCACTGCTTGTTTACAGTCGTTACTTCTATTTCTGTAATACATGTTCCTATAGTTGCGCTTTTTGTACTTGTAGGACAGTTTCCTAGTAGTGGAGGGCATGAAGCTATGTATTTTGGTAAATGTTGTTAGAGTGCCCTTTAAAAAGTTTGCACCAGTTTACACCCTTGCCTGTGGTAATTCAAAACCCCTGTTTCCCAACACTTGTAGCAACACAGCGCAGTTTGACTTTCTGTTTTTTTTTTAATTTGTATCAAATGAAATCACTGTCTGTTCTCTCCATTGTATAAAGGCTTCCTTTTTACTGTGCACGGTATTTAACTCTTGAAGCTTCGTGCTGTGCCGTTTACTTTGATCCTGGTTCTAAAGGGTATTAAAACTTTCGTTTTCTAAATAATAGGAGAAAAATTATTATTAATTTTATTAGGTGTAGTAATGAATGATAGTTAAGGAAAAAAGTACACACTGAAGGATTTATGGATTTACTTTAAAATATTCTGGCCCCCCAGAAGTGTGGAGGGCAGGCAGATGAGACAGACTGACAAATACCGACGGTAAGTGACGTGAGGGCTTATTATACCACTCTACGTATTTTCTTATGTTTGAAATTTTTTAAAATAAAAAGTTAAATAGGAATACTTCCCATTTTACCTCTGGTTACAAAAGTAAGTTTTAATTAGTGAGGCTTCATTTTTGATAGAAAGTTTTAAAAGACTTTAAAATTACATGTACAATTGAGATATATTCAAGGTAGTATATGAATTATAAACTCCTTGGAGACAGATAAAGTTATTTCTGTTTTATCTTCTGCACTGTCTTGCAAATACTTTTATATATATTTATGCTTTTTCCTTTATGTGGTTTTTTCCAACCCTTAAGGAGCTGTAACTTTTAAGACTAAAATTCTGGTATATTAAGATACCAGAATTGGCCCTGACCGGTGTGGCTCACTTGGTTGGAGAGTCATCCTGTAGACCGAAAAACCATGGGTTCAGTTCCCAGTCAGGGCACATGCCTGGGTTGTGGGTTCAGTCCCCAGTCAGGGCGTACGAACAGCAACCAGTTGATGTTCTTCTCCCCTCTCTCTCCCTTCCCCTCCCTCTAAGATCAATAAGCGTGTCCTTGGGTGAGGACTTAAACAATTCTGTTTATTTTTTCTTTTTTTTTATTTGTATAATTAATTGATGAAGAGTTGTCTCTGCTTGGTCTGAAAAGGTAGAGAAAAATGCATGAAATGGAAGCATTGTTTTAAAAGTAATTTTAGAATTTACGTGCCCTAGTGATCAGATACTTAGTCCTAGATCTCCTGAAATTTTTTTCAGCTTATTAATATCTTCCTTTGCATTCCAGTCTTTTCCCTCTTCCCAAGCTATATTTAAATTGGTTTTTATTGAGGAATTACCATTGGTAATATTTTCTGCAGAGTGAGTTTTTTGCTCATGGACATAGCCTAATCTTGATACTATTGATCTGTAATGATTAATTCACTAAAAAAAAAAAATCAAGGGTCTTCTGTGTGTTGGATCATGGTTAGAACAATAGGGATGTAGCAATAGACAAAGTTCCTGGCATCCTGGAGCTTTCCTGCTGGTAGATAGGAACAAAAGTAATCTTCCCCTTAACCTTACATAGAAGCTTTCCTTCTTTACATTCCTGCATCTCATACTATAAAAAGGTAAAATAATTTATTCTGCTAATTCAAGGTAATCTTGAAAGTTTGAAGGGAGCTGTTAACTTTGTTTTTTTAATGTTTACAGATGGTTCCAATCCCTACACGTTGAAGCTTTGCTTTTCTACATCGTCCCATTTATAAGAAGAGAAGAGCATGCTAGAATTCATGTTCACCTTTATTACAGTTTTAAAGCTATACTTCATTTAAAAAATCTGAAATGGTTGATCTAATGTTGCCTTGCTACTTCGACTTAAGATCCTGTTCTGTAATAAACAAATATTTTGCCTTGAGTAAATTTGTTGTAAACTTACATATTGAATTGTTTTCATTTTAAAAGAGTGTCATAATGTAGACTATCTACAGATTCCTTGTAGATCACTCAAATACATGATTTCTAATCTTATTATTTTTCTTCCACAGTGAAAATATATTTGCATTCTTAATGCTATTATCTGCAAGTATTTTTCCATTGTGTGTGAGATTAATGCAGGTAAAAGTATTGCATTTTAATATTATAGAATTCCTATTATATGTTTAGATGTTTAAGTATGTTGCAGTTATTCATAATAAACATAACTTGTATTTATTAAGTATTTTAATCAAGTTTGAGAATAACAGTACACTTAAAATAAATTTTAAGTACTACAGATTTAGCTGATTTTATATTTCTGAAAGACTACCAGACATATGGATACACTTGTACAGTATGCACTCAAACTTATTTAAATTGGTGTATTTTTTTTAAGTCATTGTCCATTTGTATTGACATGCCTCTGTTTCTAGTTCCAGTTTGGAGATTTTATAAAGTTGCAACAATGACTTAATGTCTTCACCTTTGTTGGTTGCATGTGACTTGATCTTGAAAACATGTCTAGTATTGGCATTGAGATTTTAATAGACATGATGATTAACACTTTTTCTTCTAGATAATCTGAGGTCCTTGGATGGACTTCAAGGAGTCTGTGAACCCCCTAAAGTTCTATGTAGAATTTTGGGTACTTGCATTTTTATTTTTTACTCTTGAGTCCATCAGTAATATATGTATTTTTCTATATGGTGCAAGGTATAAGGATCTAATTTTATTTTTATTCCAAACAGATAGCTATTTGTTTCAACACCATTTATTAAACATTCTTTCTCCCAGTGGGTCTGGTTTTTTTTTCCCCCTCCCTTTATTTGGAAAGTAATATGTCGCATGTATAGGCAGGTAAGACATAAGGACGAAATACGGGATTAAGAGACTCTAGCACACATATTGTCAAGTTCAGAGCTTTTTTTATAATAGAAAACTGATAATGATTTTATTTTCATGCTTAAAAAAAGGGAGAATGTGTTTGCCTAGAATAACTGTGAGTCTGTAGTTGGCAATAGTTTTGTGAACTTGAGACTTTAAAAAAATTGCATAAAGGAGTTCCATTTAGATCTTTTCTAAAAAGCTTTATAATTAAATTTTAACATTAGAAAAGGCAGTTTGCCTTAATCGTTTTAGAAATGGCATGGGTTTTAAAAAATGTAAGAGCTATTGAATAGAAAGTTTAGATAGAAACTAAACATGGTAATGTTTACTTCCCCTTAAATTCTGACAGCGGTGGACCGGTGTCCTTTGAGCAAATTTACGTTCAGCCCAGACCAGCAAGTTTGAACCTTCTTCGTCTCATAGCACACACACACTAATTACTGAAATTCTGCAGCACACCAAAATACGTATTTTTTGCTGATCTGACAAAAAAATAGGTATAATTTTGATTCATTACGCCAACAGCTATGGTTGTGTGTTGGCTCTTGTCATTTTTTTTATTTGACAGTCTAAGGGAAAAGAGGTCAATGCCCCTGACTAATAGTCAGGTATTACGTGGTTTAAAAATGCTCGCGACCACACCGGTTGAAAATCGCTGCTCTAGAACACTTCAGACCCTTACTGAGGAACCCAGTAAGCCGCGCTGAGGGTCACTCAGGTATGAACTAACTGTTCAGTGTATGATCCTGGGAGGTGTGTGTTTCTCATTCATTGCCAATTTAATACAACAAAGCTTTTGTTCTTCCGCTATAGTTTTCTGATAATAGTCTAAATACATTGGTTGCAAAATAGAAATCTTAATTTTAAAAGTAACTTGTGAGTTTATGTAAAGTCGTCTCTTTTCCTTCCCCTCCTCTGAAAGCTAATATGGATGTCAGTGTTACAGAGTATTTTGTGCCTAAAGTTTTAGAAAACAGTCTATAGTGACACGGCTTATTTAATTCAGATTTGCTTTAAGTGGTACTGACTTTTAGACATGAACTCTGTCTTAATGTTCTGTCCTCCCCACCTAATGACAGGTAAGTTCTTCAGGTGTGAGCTCGTTGGGCGTTGGGCCTCGGTGACCTGTGCACTGGTGACCAGTGCTGGACTGCTGCGGCCGGTGGTTTCTTCGCCAGTGTTCTTGGGCGTCGCCACCGGTAATGCAGTCTGCCTTGGCAGTACTCCCTCTTAGCCTTAGCAAGAATGTTTTTCCTGAGTTGTCTTTCTGCTTTTAGAACATGAAAAGATAGATATTATAGATGGAAAGAAGTAACAGCTTTGAGTGTATATTTTTAATATTGAAATTCCATTCCAGTTAAAAAATTGAAAATCCAAATCCAATTAAATATTTGATCATAGATTTGCAAGACTGAGTTATGGAATGTGAACTGCCTTTTTTTAAGATTGTGTTCATTTTTTTTTTTTAGCGAGAGAGAGGAAGGGAGGGAGAAAGAGAAGGAGAGAAACATTGATTGGTTTGCCCACAACCCAGGCACGGAGCCCAACTGGGAATCGAACCGGTGACCTTTCCGTTCTCAGGCCACCACTCATTTCACTGAGCCACACCAGCCAGGGTGTAAGCTGCTTTTTAAAGGTTATTGTTTTTTTCCTGAAACTTAGCATTTCCACAAAATGGATTCAAGTGTTAATTAAAACCTGATGTATTTTAGTTCAGCTGATCACTTTCCTAGCCATCTCAATTTTAACATGAATTTGAACAGATACAGTGGACTTTGCTTTGCTAGTAAAAGCTTCTTCAGTAGGAAGCCCTTTATCTGAGGGAGTGCTTGAACAAATTCTCTTAGTTTTAATTTATGAATGAGGAAATTAGAAGGGGTAGATATGGTTGCCTCTCCACCCTCCATCCCACCCTCCCCCGTTTTGTAGAGTAATCAAGGTTTGCGTGAACCTGACTCACTCAGTGTCCTACCGCCCCCTTCGGGGTTGGTTTGTAGGGGTGATCATTTCACGGTTTTGAGGATACTGCAAGTATCTGATGGGCAGGGACCAGGCAGACTTGTCCTGTGTCCTACATGACTTTCCAGTATCCCACCAGTTGTTACCGCATCCTAGAACACAACTCTGTTTTGTGTATGTAAACACCAAGTATTTTCATGCACAGTGCACTAGATTTTCTAGGAACGCAGCTACCTTGTAAATCAAGTAAAGGTGATTGTTTTGTTTAGAATTTTTCCAAGAGTTGTTCACCATGTTGGAAAATTTCATCACCAAAGTGCATTTGAGTTGGCATTACAACATGTCGGGGTCAGGGTTTGTTTGTGGCACTCACATTCGTGTATTTATGTCTAACAGTAGCCATTCCTGAGCATTTGTGCATCATAATACACATTTTATTATGTTTTATTTCTCCTTTATATTCAGTTAGGTTTTCCCCCAAATGTGTGTGTGTAAGTAGGTTGGCATTCTACCTATCTGTGGATTTTATTTCAGCATAACGAAACGGTGTCAGGTTCTCTGGGTTGGGAACCATCTCTAAACGAGGTGATTTGGTTCTGGGACGAACAGGGAAACCTAGGTTGCTCCAAAGACTGTGAAGCCTGGAATTCGTTGAGGAAGGGGAGAGGAGGTGTTCTCCTGAAGGGGTTGTTGGTCTCGTGTGAGGTAGGCCTGTGACTGCCATAGCTGTTTTGCTCTTTGAGGGAAACTTAGCTGGCAGAGAAAAAAAATGATACACAGAACAGGGTAGAACTAAAGGCGCCCTAGTTTAGACAGCACACGGACACCACTGTGGGCATAGGCTGGTGTGGTCATTTCATGTTCAGTGGACCTCTGTCTGCAGAGTTCCCTTTTCAGTTACAAATCCTAACTATGTTTTTAAAAATCTACAGTTGCTAAATCTCACCTTTAGCCAGCTGTCCAAATATACAAACAACAGTCAAATGAAAGACCACTGAGAATTGTTTGACAAGAGGCCCTCCGTATTTTTTAAACCTGAAATACTTACCTTTTTGCCAGTCAGAGGTCTGTGACCCATCCTGTTTTCTCCTAGGTGCTACTATAAAGTTTAAATAGTTGAGATATTTCTGGGCCCTTTTCTATACTGAAAATATTTCTTTGTAGATTGGTTAATGACATTTTTTTTTTTAAGATTTTATTTATTTGTTTTTAGAGAGAGGAGAAGGGAGGGAGACAGAGAGGGAGAGAAACAGCAATGTATGGTTGCCTCTCACATGGCCCCCACAGGGGACCTGGCCCGCAACCCAGGCATGTGCCCTGACCGGGAATCAACCGGGACCGTCTGGTTCCCAGCCCGCGCTCAATCCACTGAGCTACACCAGCCAGGCCGGTTAATGACATTTTTCAAGAGCAGAAAACTTATGTGTACTCAAATTCTATTATGTAACTTAAATCTTTTTATGTAAGTCGTATAGAGCTGTTGATTGAACTAAGCAGAAGCATTGAATTGGTGGCAGTTCCTAACCTGGAATGTACGTACCTCCTTTGTGACAGTGATTGCACAAAGCTGAAGCTGCTGGACAACCTTTAAATGTTTGCTTTGAGTGGATTTGATAATTTGGTTTTCATTTCTGGTTTTGTTGTGTTCTCCCCAGAAATAAATACCAAGAGAAATCAAGAGCAGCATTACCCCTTTCTGGGGAGTAGTTAGGGTTTACTGAGAGCCTGGAAAATACACTGATAAATGTCCTGAAAGATTATGAGTGTTACTATAATTTTAGAGTAACTTATTCGATAACTGAATACTGGTAGGATGGTTGTGGGGCTTAAAACTTGATTACAGGTTAAGATTGTGAAACCGAGGTTGGTAAGATGATTTGAAATACCTTTTTCTTAGGACAGTAGGGGAAGATGAAGACATGGTTGGTAGTGCCTGTGTGCTCAGTCATCTTCAGCAGTGATTCTCAACAGTTAGAAAGCAGGATTTGGGGGGGTGGGAGGGTGGGGATGATTCCATCAGTAGAAACTAGAATCACTAGTTTTTAGGAGCTTTTAGAAAATTCTGATGGTATCCTAGACCATTGCAGATTTTGCCTTAATTGGAATGTATGTTTCTAATGTCAAAGAAAATTTTATTAATTTCCATTTAAAGTTTATCTTAGTGGTTTTATGATGTCACAAAGCATAAATGTAAAGTAGATAAAATTTTTTGTTACGATTTAGAGATGCAAAAAGAAAAATGACAGTTTGAACCAAAAAGTCTTCATTTCTACAAGAACTGTTTCAGAAATGTCACTTGGAGCCATTTGGCTTCTTGGATGTTTAACTTATTTTCCAGTCTCTACCCAATGCATGGATTGGGCCAGACGTGAAATGTTCAGGTAGACAGCTTTAATAAGTCAGAACTTTAATTTGAACTTAGGAAGGAAACAACAGAATGGCAAAGGCATCTTTCTAGATAGGAGGCAAAGCCTATTTCTTAATAGGAACTGAAAGTTGACTAGTGAATCTCTAATCTTTCAGTAGGATAACCCGAATCTGTTGTGGCTTCTATGAAATCTATAAAGTGAGAGGAAAATGAGGTCAAGGAGTGATGAGCACTACATGGAGGGAAAGCAGGTACAGTAATTTTGTTGCACAAATTAGTGATGGGAGACTATTCACCCAGATAATGTGATATGCTCAAGTTAAACAAGGCAAACCAATAGGGATATTATGACCCGAAGTTAAATTTGGCTGGGAATCAAGGTGTTAATACTCAAAAGTTCTCAAACAGAAAAGCCTTTTGCTTTATTGAGTTAATTGGTCCTCCTTAGAGACTGGAAGTGTTAGCTGTATTGGCCTTTTAGCTGCTCTGGTGAGTGGCTGGACAGAAAGTAAAATAGAGGTTGCCAGGGATCGGGGACTGGGAGAATGGACAGTACAGGATTTCCTTTGGGGGTGATAAAAATGCTCTAGCACTAGATGGTGGTGGTGAATAAAGGAAAGGACCAGGCTGCCTACCAATTTCTTGCATCATGAATGGTCACATGAGAATCCTGAAGGCTGGTATATAGGTCAGAGAGGTAATCTGGATTAGGGGAAGAACTTCTTACCCCAGTTTGTGGGAAACTAGCAGAGAAGCAACTGGTTCAATTCCATGGAATTCTCAAACGACACCAGCCACCTCCTCTTGCTCAGATTCTGGGTAAGGTGGGTGGATGGGGCCAGTATATGGGTTGTGTTGCTATAATGAGAGAGGAACGATAATGTTGGCACATCTCGGTATTGAGTTTGGGTATCTTGAAAATTGCTCATTAAAGAGCAGCTTTTCTGAGCTTGAAGGAATATTTGAGGTACACCAGATCCTAACTCTAAAACTTGGAAAAAATAAACACAGTAGTTAGAAGTTAGATTCCCCCCAACCCCGAAGATATGTTGCTTTGATAAAAATCTAGACCTTCCTGGCTGGTGTGACTCAGCGGATTGAGTGTGAGTCTGTGAACCAAAAGCTTGCCAGTTCGATTCCCATCCGGCACATGCCTGCGTTGTGTGCCAGGTCCCCAGTTGGGGGGCATGTGAGAGGCAATCAATGGATATTTCTCTTGCACATTGATGTTCCTCTCCCTGTCTTTTTCCCTCCCTCCCCCTCTAAAAATAAATAATATCTTTTTTAAAAATCTAGACATTCGTGGTCACAAGAAAATCTCGTGCTATTGGCCATATAGTGGTGAGTGGAGTGATAGTAGAGATTTTAAAAACATCTCCAGTAAGTGGGAGACACCTTCCTGGGAAGACCTGGACTATAGTCATACTGTATCAACCAAAAACCCCTGCTTCGATCGTGTATACATCTTGCTAGCTCCCAAGGATTTTTGGAAGAAATATCTCCTTGTGTTGGCTGACAGGTGGTTGGATATATATTACAGGAAAGAGTGGTATTTTTCAATTAAGGCACAGTTTATACGTATCCCAAAATAACCACGAGTTAAGAGGGACAAACAGCTCATTCTGGTCATCCTGGATGAGGGAAGAGGAAGTCGTAACCTGGAGGCAGCGCTGTGTAGCAGAACCCTGGGGCTTGTGAGACCTGGCCTGTCTCCGCTGTGCCAGCCAACGAGCTGTGTGTAACTTTGAGCAGGTCATTTAAGAGAACTTTTAACTTCAGATTTCTTTTGTATAAAACAAAGATAGTATCTGATCTACTAATCTCACAATGAAATATGTTTAAAAGTACTTTTGGTGATAACACAAAACTCCAAGAGAGATTGACAGTTGGGAAGGAAACAGGCTGTCGTTGTCATTTCAAATCCATGGTCAGCTGCTCCTTTGAGAATTTTTCAGCAAGCGGTGCACATGGAGTTTATAGACAAGTATAGCTCGGGTCATGGAAAATCTAGCAGCCTATCTGGACAGTCTTTTTTTGTTTGTTTGTTTTTTAAGACTTGGCTTACTCATATCAATAAAAGCCCTCCTAAGTTCTAAAGGCAGGCAAAGTTAAATTTATATCAAGAGTTTATGATAGAATTTTATTTCTAGTATTGGATAGATACAAATTGTATTTGCATATACATCTTACAGTAAATGGAGATCTCTTATACAACCAGGATGTTGTACACGCAGACCTTTTTTCTTAGGAATATGAGGTTTTGGAGTCATACTGGATTTTAACAGTATGTTGGTTTTATCTGTGATTTGACATAATTATCTCTTGGTCAAGAGTGTTCGTACTGCTGGGAAGTGGGAAAACAATTTAATTCCTAATGGTCAGTGTATAAATGAAGACTGCCTGCCAGACTTTTCTGGATAGCATTACTTCATAGAAGCATAGGGTTTGATGTCTCTGCTCCGTGAAGAAGTAACTATAAAGGCGTGTGAAAGGGGCCAACTACATTATAGCAAACAGTGCCTGTCAATCTTAGTTCTGCCAGTCGGGATTGATGAAAGGGTCCCCCACCCCCTACCCCCCTGCTTCCCTAAGCTGTAATATTTCTAGGCTGAAGAGTTCTTTTTTTTTTCTTTTTTTTAGTTTATCCTAACGAAGTAGCTCTTCTTTCATTAAAGGCCTAAGATTTCTGCTACCATTTAGTTGTCCTCTTTGTGGGCCTTTTCAGGTTCAGAGGTGTAGCAAGCAGTACTTGATGCCAGCAGGGTGCCTGCTCCCGTTTCTGGGGAGCTATTTTCCAGTTTGGTTTTCATACCCTTAGAAAGAAGAGTTTTGACGGGGAAGGAGTGTAGAATTTGGAGTCAGAGACCCTGGGTTCATGGCCTTGCTCTACCCTTTATTAGTTATATGAGCCTGAACAAATCAAAAAAATGGCCTGAGCCTCAGTTTATTAATCAACAAAATGGGGATGTATGTCCCCTTTATCTCATTTATCCACTTAACTAAGTTGTCATAGTGTGGACTTTGGGTACCCTTGTGGTGGCACATTTTTTTTCTAATTTGGGAGTCCATTAGACTGTGAACTCCATAATAGCAAGAACCTTTGTAGTTTTTCCCTTTTCTGTCAGTACCTCACTCATGGGATTTTTTTCACAGAGGAGGGTTCTCTTCATTGGTGCCAAAGCCACAGTTTGACCTTGTCCAACTTTGAGACTGAGATGAAGGAGCAAGCAGGCTTATCGGGTAAAGGGAAGTTATTTGTAATACTGAAGGCCACAGGATCAAGATTAAAAACTGTTGACAGGCTTCGGACAATCAGATGGAAATTAACAGATAAGAAAATATTCCTCATTTAACAACTAACATGAAATAGCTAACATTGTGTATTGTGTATTGAACATTTATGTAAGGCATCCTGCTAAACAGACATGCTATGTAATTAATTTTATGACATGAGGTAGAGATCATCATCATAAAGAAGGGGAGATTTAACCTACCCAAGATGGCTCAGCCATTAAGTGGTAGAACCAGGATTCCAGCCCTGAGGGTCCCAGAGCGCCTGAACACAACTGCTGCGGCCTTCAAAACAATGCCCCCGCCCTCAGGACGGTGACTTCCTGACCCCCGGGGCCTGTAAATGTGTAGCTTTCATGAGTTTGCAGATGGCAGTAAATTTGCTGCCCTTTAGATGGGGAGATTATCCTGGGTTATCCAAGTGGGTCCAATTTAATCACATGAGCCTTTGAGAAACTTTCCACAGTGAGGGAAAGATGAGACAGAGGGAGAGATTCAAAGCACACACTCCAAGTATACCACTAAATTATCTGTTTTTCCAAAAACGAAGTAGTGATACCTAATTGCATGAATGCTTATTGCATGGCAGGCATGCTGATGGGTGTTTGCCTATAGCTTTTCAAACATCCAACTATGTGTTCTTGAATATTCTCAGAACTGGAATTTCTTGGCTCAAAACTATTCACATTTCAAATTTTGTCCGAATTGCCAAGCTTGTACCCTTAACCCCATGAAAGATTGACCTGTTAAACTTTGTTAATCTGATAGGTGAAAAATAAGCTCAATATTATTTTAATGTTCACATTAATTGCAATATATTTTCATTATTTTTTACAGGGTGTTCCTCTTCATTGATTTGTAAGCATTCTTTCATTTAAATATTGGGACTGTTGCATCTGAAATGTTGCAATTTTTTTTAACCGGTTTTTCATTATAGAAGGATTATGGGAATAGTAATCTACATTTTCTTATATATATATTTACAAACTACCAGATATTCTTTTTAAATTGCTAGTTAATGAGTGAACTGGATCCTACCTGTCAGCCTCACTCCTTCCTTTAGACTTAACCTTGCATCCTCATTGGATGGGATGCAATATCAGGACACCGCTGAGGCTATTCGCTGGTAATTCAAAACTGTTCGGTTTCTAGGTAAATATTGTGGACTGCACACTTGTGCCAAGGATGGACGTGCTTGAACTCACATAGGACAGGAGTAGCCAGTGAATTAGAGATGTCAGCAAACGCTAGGAAATGGGAAGTGGAAGGACAAGTGTGGTAACTGACCTAGCCTGTAGAGGAAAATGCCAGTGGGCATACCAGTTCATACAGCAGACTGAAAGGTTCAGGAATTAAAAGCACTGGGTACCTCAAATAACTGGAGGGAGAGAGGGACTCTTAATAGGGTGACTTGTTGAAAAGACTACAAGGAACAGTTAAACCACAGATCCCTTTCCATACCCTACCCTGCAAGATGACTGCCTCTCCCTTATCCCAGAAGGAAAAACGGAAGTCGATTTATTAAGAAATTCAACTATAGCCCTGGCGGGTGTAGCTCAGTGGATTGAGTGCCGGCCTGCAAACCACAGGGTTGCAGGCCAGGTCTCCAGCAGGTGGTGCACAAGAGGCAACCATTCATTGATGTTTCCCTCTATCCTTCCCCTCTAAAAATAAATAAAAGAAAAAAGAAAAATTCAACTGTAAAAGCATCAGGCTCAGGAACCAAGGTGGGGAGAATGAGTGCTGTGAGGCACAATCCTAAAAATGAAAATTAAGTGAATATTTACAAATGGAGGACGGAGATTCCCCTGAGAAGCCCCGCTTCCTTCTTTAAACTAGGCTCTCTGGGCAAAAATTGGATGTTTCTTCTTTGGAAGAATATGTCTAGCCCAAGACAAGAACACTACAGATTCTGACATTTTAGAGTTTCTTGTGACGTGGGCAGTCACCCTGCAGAGATGGCTACTAGTGTTGCAGAGCTTCCGATTGGCTTTTTAGTGCCTCTTGAATACGAGTGGGCTGCCGTGAAAGACCCAAATGCAGAAAAAAGAAACCTAGAGAAAACATTCAGGGAGCAGAAGAAACTTAAACTTTTACATTCCTAGATGAGGAGATTTAGCATGAGTAAAAGAAGGGTGGGATGCTTTTAAACAACAACAAAAAGACTGAACTATAAAGGACTCTTAAAAAATTAAGAAGTAAAAATCAAAATTTAAATGAGTACTAACAATAGTCAGAAACAAGAAATGTAAGACACCACTTCCAATAGCATAACAATGTGAACTCTGGGAAATAAACCTGAGAAAAGGTGCAAGGCCCGCACGCTGAAAATGCGGGATGCTGCTGAGATTGCAGAAGACCCGAATTGAGAGGTGGTTCTTGTTCATGGGTCAGAAAACAATACAGTTGAAATGTCAGTTCTCCCCAAATTGGTCTGTAGGTTTAATACAATCTCTTATCAAAGTCCCAGCAGGCTATTTTTTTTTTAGATTGAAATTTATAACCTGATTCTGAAAATTCATATGGAATGTGAAGGACCCAGAATAGCCAAAGCAACTTTCAAAAAGAACAAAATTGGAGGACTAAAACTACGTGGTTTCAAAAATTATACAGCTATAGTAATCAAGACAGTGGCCAGTGGTGTAAGACAGAAATGGATTAGTGAAACAGAATAAAGAGTGTAAGACTAGCAGGGGAGAGTAATGGGGAAATGGGGACAACTGTAATTGAACAACAGTAAAAAATAAAAATAGATCCACACATACATCGGTGACTGATTTATTACAAAGAATTCAGTGGTGGAAGGATAGTTTTTTTCAACAAATGTTGCTGGAACAGTTGGATATACACATGGAAAAATTCATATCCTATACCATATACAAAAATTAATTCAAGATGGGTCATAGACCTAAATGTAAGAGCTAAAACTGTAAATCTTACAAAAATATAGAAGAATCTTTGTGACCTTAGGGTAGACAAAGATTTTTTTAGTCATTACACCAAAAGCATGATCTGTAAAAGGAAAAGCTCATAAATTGGATTTTATCAAAATTAAAGCTGCTCTTAGAGAATGAAAAGACTAGCCCTGGACTTCGGGAAAAACATTGCAATGTGTGTATCTGATAAAGAACTTTGTATCTAAAAAAATATTTAAAAACTCTCAAGATTTAATAAGAAAACAGTCGTATTAAAACTTAGGAAAAAGAGCTCTGGCTGGTGTGGCTCTGTGGATTGAACCTGAGCCTGTGAACCAAAGGGTCACTGGTTCAATTCCCAGTCTGGGCACATGCCTGGGTTGTGGGCCAGGTCACTAGTAGGGGGCGTGCGAGAGGCAACCACACATTGCTGTTTCTCTCCTCCAAAAGTAAATAAAAACTTGGCAAAAAGATTAGAATAGACATTTCACCAAAGAAGTTTTATGAATGATCAATAAGTACATGCAAAGATACTTAACATCATTAGTCATTAGGAAAGTGGAAATTGCCCCTCCGCACCTATTAGAATGGCTAAAATTAAGAAGACTGACCATACTAAAAGTTGGTGAGGATGTGGAGGAACTAGAACTCTCAGATACTTCTGATAGAAAACTTTGCAAAAACAATTTGAATGTCCTAAAGGTCAAGCTACACACACCTGTCATCAATCCAGCGATTCAGTTACTCCTGAGCTTGTACATACGGTTACAGTAGCTTTATTTGTAACATTCCCCATTTGGAAACAACCAAATATCCATCAACAAGTGATTGAATAAACACGTGGTGGTGTCTGCACACACAGTGTCACTTCTGCCACGCCACAAGCCTCCCCAGCTTCCAGGGAAGGGCACGCAGACACGCCTCTCGCTGGCAGGAGCATCAGAGTCACAGTGTAGGAAAAGCATGTGAGATGAGAGATCACTGATGAACATGTTATAGCATGTCTTTTTTAATTTAAGGTTTTATTTTTTAGAGGGGAAGGGAGGGAGAAAGGGAGAGAAACATTCATGTGCGAGAGATATGTCAATTGGTTGCCTCTTGCACGCCCCCAACTGGGGACCTGGCCCTTAACTCAGGCATGTGCCCTGACTGGGAATGGAACCAACAACCTTTCGGTTCGCAGTCTGGCACTCAGGCCACTGAGCCACGCCAGCCACGGCAGGAATACCCTTTTTAAAGCCCTACACCACATGTCAGAGTCGAAACAAAAAGAATCATTGTCCTGCAGCTTGGTACAGTGCCCCTGTTTGTTGAGAACTCATTAACTAGAACAGCTCCGCCTCTGCTTAATGAAAGCTCTTTTCTGAGAGGCAGCAGAGTGCATTCTCTCACAAACCGAGTGCTCTTCCAGAACTGCCTGACTTTGCAGTGCAGACTGTGGCCCGGGGGTCAGATGTGGACACTGTAGGCAGCCTAGGTCAGCCCTTCCCAAGGCTACTGTATGCAGTGGGATATTTCTGGGTGCCAGTCATGTCTGTGCGGCGTGGCCACGCTCTACAGCATTGTTCAGCTCTACAACCACTAGACTTTTTTTAGAAGGTGCTTACTCTCTTAACAGAGATACTGCAAAAGAACTCCAGGAACTGGACCCAAGTGGCTATTGAACTAGCTCTTTAATTCGAAAATGGTAAAAGGAAAAGAAACTAACTTGCCTTTCCAGTAGGAACTGTTTTTCTTTATTAATAGTGAAAAACAGCCCCAGGTGATGAGAAAACTCTTTTACCAAACAAATATCTGCAAATAATGTCGTAAGACTCATAGAATTAGCAAATCGACATTCCACAGTGGCCTTAAATCAGGCAGCCCTGATCAATGGCCTTATAAGCATTAGGTGTATGATTGGTGGGAAACCGTCCATACAGAGCCAGAGGGATATGTATAGATGACTCCCTAGTTGCAAGGGAAAACATGTCCTGCCCCATCATGGGATCAGAAGTCATGACCCTCATCAAGTGGTTGACCTTAACGTCACGAATGGCAGGTCAATCAGAGCTGGTGCTGATTCCTGCTGGGATAGAGATGAGGTCAACAGCACCACCTGTGGTGTGCAGCCCAGCCAGACTCCATCAAACCTTACTGGAGAGAGACACCGTTGTTAGTTTAGAAGAAGAAAGCTATTGTAATGCAATGTGTGGAACGATTAAACCAGATGCATAGGAAATCTGGATATGGACTGGTGTTGGGAAAGATAAAATTTTATTTCCATGGAAAAGCAGAAATCACTAAATAAAAGATCCAGATTATAAAATAACACATACAGAAATATATGTACCAAAACCATGGTCTGGTTTTGGTACAAAATATACAGAAATATACAAAATATACAGAAATATACAAAATATACAGAAATATACAACATATACAGAAATATACAAAATTTCTGTATACAGAAATACAAAACCATGGTCTGGTTTTGGTACAAAATATACAGAAATACATACCTGCGAGTTGTCTAAAATGGAATACTTCTGACAGTAAATGGGGGCACTGTTGATACGTATGCCAGGACAGCGGGCATCAGCTGGGTCTTCCTGGTGACGCCGACTGGTGTTCATCCTACAAGCAGCTGTTCTCAAGCTTGAGGGCCCAGCAGAATTGCCTGGGGGAGCTGGGTGTGTGGAACATGTAAAAGAAAGGTTTTCAGGCCCCAACCCCAGAGATTCTTACTCAGCAAGTCTGGGAGGGGCCCCAGGACCACCTTTGTTGATCAGCTTAACAATAACCCACAACCGTTAACCAACTTCAGGACCAGCCTTTGTTGTAAGTGACCCAGTGATTCTGATGCTGGGACTGGTGGGGGAGTGGAGCTCAGCCCCACGCAGTTTCTGTTGACACCACCACAAAGCGGGGGTTGGCTAATCTTTGTGGAAGTGTTGGGCTGAATTTTGCTGTTGCTTTTCTTGAGTTAGTGGGTCAGCTGCCCCTCTGTTGTCCGTGAAGGAGACGGAAAGGCGCAGCGGTGAGTAGACCTGGGCTGGGCACCAGCTTCCGAGCTTATTAGCTGTGTACCACACTGCGTTCCCAGCATTTCTGTGTGTTTTCTTGCGGGTCCATTAAGAATGTTGATAGAGTTGCTGTGGGGATTACATGAGAAAACAGTTACAACATATGTAAGTCTCAGTAAAGAGCAGTCAGGACTGTTCCTGGGACCACTGTCACGGTCACTGAAGAGGCAGTGAATGCCTGTCCTAGTCCCTGGAAGCGCCCGGCTGAGTCACCTGCCGTTCAGACACAGGGTGTTTCCGGGAAGCACAATGAACACCTCTTCCCTGACCCTCACGGAGGACTCAGAAACGCCCGGCCGACGGCCTCCACGGCACCGCTGTTCTCTCCCCCCTTTAGCGGTGGGCAGGCGGCTGCCTGAGCTTGGGAGAACTGCACAGTCGCCACTTCGATATTTTGCTCTGAAATCTTGCTTCCGGTTACCACACAGTGGAAAGCTGGTGAGGATGGGGACTAGAAGGCGATTCTCCAGTCTTTTAAACTCAACTTGACCTTTTGGCTACCTTTTATTTCTTATCCAGCCTAAGTCTAAGGAGGGAAGATTTTCTTGGCAACATAATTATTACCGTCCAATAAGGCAAGATGATTTCTGAAAGATTCCTGCTGTCTTCTTGGCAGGTGGGAACTCCTGTGCTCGGCACAGACTGTGTGCTGTTACTGTCCTTGGATCCTTTCTTTTCCATTCTGAGACGGGAAACAAAACGTCCATAGCAAACAACGGCTAGTTCTGTCTCTGTTTGTTCTCATTTGTGGTGGGGGTGTGCTCAGTTTTTATTTGTTTATTTTTTCCTCTGCCTTTTGTACTTCCATTCTGTAACATTATCACCTACATTGCTTCAGAGAGTCAAGATGCTTCTTTTGGCACATGGTCTAATGAACTATTTGGAATAGGGACTGTCCCCAAAACTTTGGGCTCCCAGTTACTGTGTGTGGCAGGTACCTCCCGGAATGGTTGGAGCAGCTCTGTCCAAGCTCACGCGGGGGATTTGGGAGGTCTGCTACGTGTGTCCTACTTCACCCCATATGAGGCCGAGGGGAAATTGTACCCTGAGATTAACGGAAACTAAGCTTCAGTAACCCTCACTTGCCCGGGGCCTGGTCTTTTCTAAGGCACTGGGAGGAGACCTAGTGATGTGTTCGTACATTTTTATATAAATAGCAAAGATACTTCCGGCCCCTTAAAACTGGATTCACTCCTGACAAGGGTTTCCTCTCTGCCCACGGTTGGTGGGTGTCACTTTCACATAACCAGAGAGCAGGCAGCCTCAGCCCCAGGCCCGGGCACACGGGGACGCCAAGGACCGGGTGGGACTGAAAGGAGAGAGAAGCATTCGCCACCCTGTGAGCTGCTGGACACAGAGAAAACAGCGAGCCGGGGCCAGAGAAGACTCCCCGGCGAAAACGAGCCACAGCCGTGGTGGGGTCTGGTGGGAAGGGTTCCTTGTTCAGAGGGGTGAGTAGTAAGTGGCACTGATCAGTTACCCGCATTAAAGTCTTTGAGAAAAATGAATGATCTACTTTTAAATGCTCCTTAAATAAAAATACTGCTGTCAGTGTGCTGAGCCCCGACCACCCCCACGCGCCCGGAGGGGCCACGTCCTGCAGTGGGGAGAACCCTGGCGTGGACCTCACCCCAGCTGCTTTGCGAAGTAGCCATGTGACTTTGGCCAAGTTATTAATCCTTGTGAGCAACCAGAGCAGCCCCAGCCGATGGCCCTACACATGACTCTTGACTCTGCTGCTCTCTTTAGAAATTTCTAAACTATTCTTCACTATTTGGATAACTCCCTTGGTATTAAAAACAAAAGAGAAGAGGAAGGAGGGAAGGAGAAAGGGGTAAGGAAAAGGAGGAGAAAGGGGATGGAGGAGGAGGAGTCCTGGTTAACAATAGATTCCAAAGCATGGTGGCTGGGGGGCCAGGGTGCCCAGGTGCCCAGATGGGACGGAAGACCCACCAGCACCAGCTTCTTACCCGGCTGCCTTTGGTCTCTGAAATTTGAGGCGCTCCTCCACTGCGTGCAAACAGGGAACTTACTTTAAGTAGAACATTTAAACTCTGGGTAGCCTGAAAGTTTAACCTCCTCCTACCGCTCTTCACATAAAAGCTCCAAAAGGCAAGAACAAAACAAACACACAAATGAAAACAAAGGTGTTTGATTAGGCAGCCTCACTCTGAAGTGTGATTGGTTTCATGGTAGGAAGGGAGAATGTAAATGATTTCTGTAGTGATACAAGGGTACTTCCATGGGGAAAGGGAAGGAGATTGACATACGGAGAAAAATTGGACCATATGGGATTGGGTAATTAAAAATGATCTTCTGCTCAGTACAGACGTGCCAAATATGAGCCTCTCGCCCTGAGAACTGTTAGCAAATGAGAAGACATTATGAGCATTTCCAAAATTAAAAGAATATTCATGTCATGTCAAATGTGTGACGTGTGTAGGCAGTGATGTGCTGGGCTCTAGGAAGGAAATGTGTATTGGAGACAAAGTTGTTATTTGGCAGACTACGACTAACACGAGGCTAGCCTGGATGAAACAATTACGAACAGAGCTGATAGGATTTCACCGTGACCCGTGACTAACGATGGAGAGATTTGCTGAATCACGGTGCGTCCTGTCTATGGCATCCTCAAGTAGAACGAACCACATTTATGTGTAACGGGTTGAGAAGGTGTAGGAGACGTTTGGAAAGTGAGAACAGTAAGCAAGTAGTAGAATAATACGAAGAGCATGATCATGTTTTTGTGAAAAAGGAAAAACCAAACTAGGCGATTTTACGTGACAAGCGTAGAGAAAGTGTGCAATGGCGCACGCTAACGGGCTAACACCAGCCCCTCCGAGAGGGCGGGGTTGGACAGAGAAGAGAGGGTTCGTAAAAATCTGTGATGCGGTTTGTATAAACTGGTACAATGAGTGTGTATTAAGTGCTTTTGTAAAACAAAAAAGTCTAATTTTGGTTTCCTTAGGCCTCACCAGCCCGTAGATGCACGTTGGATCTTATAACGGTTATGTCTTTCACTTGGCACTACCCCCAGCTCCCCACTAAAACTTGCCCAGTGATTTTGGAGCCAGTCCTGTCGGGTTTGGGTGGGGCGTGAGCGTCACCGAGGCGGAGCCCCTCCCTGGGGGCTGTCTGCGCTCAGCCAGAGCTGCAAGACTGCAGGTGCTCCGTCAGATTCCCCACGTCCTCCTGCTCCTCCAGTCACAGCTCTGCTCTTTTACAAAGTCTGACTCGAAACCAGGGTCTTAACCTTTGTGGGCTGCAGAGCCAAGTCTATAGAATGCAGGGAGTATCACTTACCTCACAGGCTTGAATAGCACGCGTCCATCACCCAACACTCCCCGGTTTGTAGGGTTGTGCATGCTCACCAAATGTTCTGTCTCTTTCCTTTCCAGTAGGCAATCGACAGCCACTGTAGAGTCCCCAAAGAGAAACAGCCCAAGGGGAGTGGGCATTTTGGGAAGATAGACCTGATGGGGGTGTGCGATCGAAGTGGGAGGGCGTAGGCAACCCTGGGAGATGCTGGGACAGGGCAGCAGCTGGTAGGGCTCTCGCCGACCACTGCGGAGATTGCCTCCCATCACCAGCAGCGGGGTCGTCCCAGCTGCACGTGGGCAAAGAATGAGTGACAGAGGGTGCCACACAGTGTGTCCTCTACAGCAGCCTTCGTGGGCTAGGGTAGAAGGAAGAGATGCTACTAACATCAGGGACACTTCTACAAAGGCAGCCAGACTCTGGGCTGGTGGCGACAGCAAGAGAAACAGCCCCTGGGGTGCAGCAGTCAGCAAGGGGAGGCCCATTTCTAACAGGTGCACGGGCCACAACCTCTTCCGCTGTGGATCGTTGCAGGGCTTGTGGGCGTGCACGACGTGGGACTGCCCGTGGGTTGATAATTATTGAGACTCATGTGATGAGACTGTGGGGGCTCATTATATACATTTTCTCTACTGTTGTAAACATTTGAAGTTTTCCCTATAAAAGTTAACAGCAACAATAAACCCCAAATGCGTGTCTTTCCCGTGTTTGAATGAAAATGTTTTTAAAAATTAATAATTCATAGAAATTGAATAGTGAAATATAAAACGTGGCTATTTATTGGTGCTCACTATGTGCTAGGCATATGCATAACATATACATATAATTTTATATGTGTCACGTTCCTATATAATTATATACTACATATAATATGTACAGGTATACAGGTATGCTTTTATATAGGTAATTTAATACGTACGTATACTAAATACACAGACACGTAGTGCATCAGTTAGTTCAATTCCTGTCAGCACCCCCATGAGGCCTGTTCTAAGTTCATCTGCCTTGAGGTGACGAGGAGGTTAAACAGCGTGCACCCCTCGTGAAGCAGGATTCTAGGGCTCCGGAATCCACGCTCCTTCGTAAACAGCCCCTTCTGTTGCGGCGTGCATCCGTGCTGTTCTGTACCATTGTGTTATCGCCGGCGACTTCCCTTATCACAGTTTTTTGTTTTTACATTGATTTGAGAGTGGTGGGTGGGGTGGGAACATTTTTAAACAAGACTGTGCAGCGAGTCTGCCGAGGCTGCCCGCCCGCGTTGGGCCCGGCGCTGGTGAGACTGAGCCCGTAGGGAGGTTAGGCGGCTGGGCTCCGGAGGGCAGTTACGTTGTGTCCTCGGCCCCGGCCCCCAACACTCGCGGCTCGCCTGCCCTGGAGCCCCGTGCTAGCAGCCGCGGGCGCCACCTAGTGGCCACAAGCCCTGCAGGGGCGCCTCTACCGCGCTCCAGGGCCCCCGGAGCGGGGGACCGCGGTGGGACGGACTGGTACCTCCCTCCCTCCCACGGGGCGAAGCAGAGGGGTATTTGAGTCCTCGCAGTTACAAGCCCAGGGCAGGTGGAGGGGCTTGCCAATAAGGAGACTGTTGGTGGCAGGGCTGGAGGATGGTGCCTTCCATGTAGAAATGCAGAACCTAAGGAGGGCACCTGAGAGCTTGCGTCAGATCTCTGAGCTAGTGAGTGAATTGGGTTATAGCCTGTGACTTCTGGGGACAAATGAGCCCTGTTGGTTCCTTCCCAGGAGACCAACCCTAGGCCGTTAGACAAGACCAGAGGCATGTGCTTCCGAGGGACAGAGATTGTAATGAGGAGAGTGGACGAGGCCAAAAGAATGATTGCCCGAGTCTGCACCAGACTTCCTCCTCTACTAGGGCAGATTAAGGGAGCCTCGAACTCCCCCTCATGGATATAGTGTGCCACACCTCTGGTCAAACCATCTTTCTAAAGATGCGAGATCCATTGGCAGACAGTGAGTTATAAGAACACCCTGGATGACCGCCAGGAAGCCAAGAAACAGTTCAAGTCACTAAAGATGTTTGGTTTGGAATAAAGAAAACATGCAAGGACTTATCTCTCTTTAAATACTTAGACTTTTGTGGAAGAGAAGATATTTATTCTGTGTCGAGTTAGAGGGAAAAATTGGGACCAAGGA
This sequence comes from Micronycteris hirsuta, assembly GCA_004026765.1. NCBI lineage: Eukaryota > Metazoa > Chordata > Mammalia > Chiroptera > Phyllostomidae > Micronycteris > Micronycteris hirsuta. The sequence continues at coordinate 48,208 of PVJI01005600.1, forward strand.
CTAAGTTACTAGGAAGCTGATTTTGCTTCAACATTAAAACTAGTCCCCCCACCAGTATCCCAGAGGTATTCACTGCGGTGATGCTGACCACATGGCACATGGCGGTGTCCTGGGAAGGAACATTCTGGCTGGGAGGCCATCCTTTCTTGCAGCCCCTTGTTGCAGGCTTTCTGGAACAGTCCTATTTTCCATATTCTGCCCGTGATGGTGACTATAAACAATCATATGTCCCAGAAATTCCATTACACCCACATTCGTTCCTCACCCCCAGAAGGCCTCTTGCTTTTGGAAACAGAAGAAGGGTGTTCTGTCTAATGTATCCTGACCTGTGGTTTGTAAAAGGTGGGCAAAGTGCTAAAGTTTCAGCCAACTCTAAAGGTTTTTAAAAAATCATTTATCAGACGAGATTAAGTAATCATCTTATGGTCCCCAGTGACACAGTGGCAGGATGGCAGCTAGAACCAAGGATCTGACTTTGTTATTTGAGCTTGTAAGACTTACAAATTCTGGCTCTAAGGGGGCTGGCTTCCTGTGATGAGAACCAAGAATCATCTTGGTTTGGGACAAGCCCCCCCCTGCTTAGTGCTGCCTACTCCATTCCACAGGTCTTCCCTTCAGCCTCCCCTCCCTTGAACAGCTCCAGAGTGGTGGCTTTTTTCTTGTCTGTTAGTTTGGATGCCCCTGCTACCGTAGGAGGTGAGATAGAGTTCACCTCTGGGCCGAGCTGGTGTTTTTCTGGAGATGAGCTCTCATCTGTGCGTATCCACCTTCGGCAGGGACAAGCCCTGGTGTTGTCACATGTCCCCATGCTAATTGTGTATTTGGAGAGTCTGCCTTAGAGGCTGCAAGTCCTTGAGGGCATGGTACAGGAATCATTACTCTGAATATTCAGGCAGCTAATAAGGTTTTACACCCCGGGGACATTTGCTAGGTATTTGCTTTTTGCTTCTCTTCTTCTCCCAGGGAACGCTCAAGATTCTATCATCCAGGGAGCCTGATCCACCTTGTCTTCCTCCTCCAAGCTCAGCTTGGGAAGATAAGGCTTCAGAAGGGGAGTTGCCTACACAACTCCGTTTTCAGCTTACCGTGTATATTTGAGTACCTGGACACCATGGTGACAGGTGCCATAGAAATAGAAAGAGTGAGCAGGGAGGTGGAACAGAGAAAGGGAGGACCCAGAATGCCAAGACCTGGAGGCAGTATTTTTGTGACACCAATGTTTACTTTGAGCTGGCAGTGTTACTTGCCACGTGTCCCGTACATAACCTCTCGTTCCCGGAAACGTAAATGCTGGCTGCTTCCTTGTGCATTTATATCCCCCTGGGTCTCGAGAGGTGGAGAAATGCTGAATTTAGCATGTAAAGGTATGCATCCTTGTCACTACTCCTTATGGTTATGTGTAGTTTGACACTTTTTGGTGTATATTTGTGCACATTACTTCCCTCATTTGATTTTATGTCAGGAGTACTGACCACTCTTTTTCCTGATGAATCTGAGGTTCAGAGACTAACTTGTGCAAGGCCATGTGGCAAGTGAGTGGGAGAGCTGTTCCCTCTCTATTTCCTTGTGTAGGTCTCCCGATGCTAAGATTGGGCTGTGCGGTGATGGGAATTCAGGGCAGGCTGCAGACCCACAGTGCATTTTGGGCAGTGTCCTCAGGTTAGAATGAGCAGTGTGCAGTGATCGGGCCCCGGAGAAACAGCTGGTGCTTCTGCATGAAGCCCACAGAAAAATGTGATTGGCTGCAGAAAACATTTTGCTAATTTTATGTCTTGAGACAAAGCAAAGTGTGCGCCACACATGTGCCCTGTTTCAGGGCTGACCACCATTCCACACAGTCCCGGCTGGCACAAGCCCACTTCAGTGCGCTCGGCCTAATCGGCCTGTGCTAGCCCAAACACTGGCTCCGAGGCCGGCCATGCAGCTGTCTCGTCCCTGCTCAGAGCAGACTGAGCCAGCTGCCACGTGAAAGAGAAGACTGGGCATGGCTGGGCACATTCCCGCCCCACTTCTATACCCGCTTCATGCATGGCCAATGAACTAAAGGGTGCCAGCTGCAAGTCCTGCGGCTTGTCCCTGGGCCTTCGCCTCTGCTGGGCCCGCCATCTAGAATGCCCTCTGCTCCCCACCATTCCCACCTGACCACTGGGCTTTTCTTGTTGGCGATTCACAGATCGTCTTTGGAGAAAGTCTGTGCAAGTCCTTTGCCCGTTTTTAAATTGGGTTATTGGGGGATGTCGTTGATATGCGGATGTGCCGTGAGTATTCTGTATATTAACCCCTTATTAGGTTTACGATTTGGAAATCTTTTCGCCCATTCTGTCAGTTGCCTTTTCATCCTGTTAACTGTGTCCTTTGTGAGTCTTATCTTTTATCGGTCTGAAGTCTGGGGGCACAGGATTGCATTTCAGGGGGTTAGTAGATGTGGACAGCACTGAGGGGACCAGGCGCGCGGACTTTTCCCGAGGCAGGACTTAAGTTTCGATGGGCGGGGGGGCAGGTGCTCTTCGCCTGTGGTGCCCCTTCCCCTCCCACCCTTGCCTTCTACCTCTTCCTCTGCCCAGGCACCAGAGTCTGTATCCCCCGGGTGACCCAGTTCAGCTCAGGTTAACAAGTGGTTATAACACACCTACTGGGCGTCAGGAACTGTGCTAGGGATTACAAAGGAAAGCAAGGCAAAGCCCTCCCCTCAGCATGTGTGATAGGAGGGGAATTTCAGCATGATGTAATGACTGCACTCTGATGTGGTAGTTGCCCACCATAGGCAAAAAGGCAAAGAAGGGCATCTAATCTGGACCAAGGGGTGATGGAAGGCTTCCCAGAGGAGGTAGTCCTAAAGTCATTTGGTTTCTGGGCTGGTTTGCCCTCAGGGCAGCCTGGAGCCCCTCCACTCCTCAGATCCCAGTGGTCACCGTCTGCTGTCAGCCAGGAGAGGGCGCATCATTGCTGGCAGGTGGAGGGGGTGGTGTTACAGTCCTAGTTCCCCACTAACACAGTCACTATTTAAAGGTGCAAAATTAAAAAAATAATAATAATAAAGGTGCAAAATGATTCCTAGGCAATAACTGAAGAATCTCAATAAACTTGATTTCCTTTGGAAAACATGGCTGATAAATTTATTCTGAAAATCAAATGCTTAAATAAAAGGACTTGTATTTGATAACACATGTGTCTCATGTGTGCTGGTCACTGTTCCAAGCACTCTATGTGTGTTTAACGGAATCCCTCCTCACAACAACCCTATGAGGCTGGTGCCATCACCCCCCCTTTGTAGACAGGCAAACAGAGACACGGGGAGCTAAGTAACTGGCCCAAGACCGTAGAGGAGAAAGTGGCAGAGTTGGGATTTGAACCTGCAGCCAGGCTCTAGAGCCTGTGCTCACGGCCTTGAATGGTTTGGTTTTTACATGCTAAGAAAGGTTTTCCACTTCAATCAACTTGAGCCAACAGAATATGTGTTATAAGTTCATTCCTATTAAGACTCCAATTTATCACTTGCAGCTTCTGAAAAATTCACCATTGACTTAGGAGTTTGATGTAGGACTTAGTGTCCCAGAGCCCTAGGAATGTCTCCCCAGGGGTTTCAGAGTCACCACATGGTTCTGCTGTCCAGATGTCTGGGAATCTCACTTAAAAAATAACTAAAAAGAAAAAACTCTACAGACATAAGGGGGACAAATATCTGAGAAAGGTGTTAAACCATGATCATACAATTATCACACTCCCTAAAATTAATAGTAATTCCTTAATACCATCTAATACTAGGGCTCAATTTTCTCGGATTATTTCAAACCTGTTTTTTCACAATTGCATTTGATTGTAGGTCCCTTAAGTCCTTTCCAGTCTACAAAAGAATGTCTTCTTTTAATTTGCATACATTCTGTTTGTGACAAAACTGGGCCATTTGTCCTGTGGAGTCACTAGGAAGACTGAGAAGCAGGACTGAAGGAGTCTTTGTCACTGTCTCGGTCTCCAGGAGCTGTCCCATTAGGATGTTCAGTCAAGGAACAACAAAATGACTCTTCTCCGCGTGACTATGAAATCGCCTTGACACGCTGCTGCTTTTATCTGTCTCAGTTTGTTTTTCATGGATGGCGGTTGCCTCTTCTAAATGTAATTTTGTTTTCTAGTCCTGCAAAATATCTACCTGGCTGAAAGTTGACATTATAAAAACAGATATGGGCAGAGAAGTCTAGCTTCCTGTCTTCCTCTGCCTCCAGCTGTCATTCTCTTCCTTGCCTTAAAGGGAACAGTGTTTAATTAGTTTTGCTTTATCCTCCCACTGCTGTTTATGTTTGTATACTTGCATTCCTCCGCCCTTTCTAACAAAAAAAAGGCAGTTACTCCTCTGACCTTGTATTTCTGGAGGCCGTTCTTACCCCTTTCCTCAGCTGCTTAGCCCTTCTCCGTGTGTGTATATACACACTGCTTTCCCAGTGATGGACACGCGAGTCATTTCCAGCCTTCGCTGCTACAGGTGGTGTTGCAATGGGTAACCTTGAGCACAGGTCATTTCACAATTTTCGTAGTTATTTTTGGGGTAGACTCCCAGAACTGTGATTGCCAGGTCAAAGGGAAAAGGCGCGAGCACATTTGCCAGACATTGCAAAATCCTCCTCCGCAGAGATCGGACTGTGTTGAATTCCCATCAGCAACGCAGGGGCGTCTGTTTCCCCAGAGCCTCCTCAACAGAGTACATTGTCCAACTGGTGGATTTTTGCCTCTTGGAAAGATAAGAAAGGTTATCTCAGTGAAGTTTAAATTTGCGGTGTTCTTGTTATGAGCAATGGAGAACGTATTTTCATTTGCTTTTCTTTTTCTGTGAAATGCCTATGCGTATCCCCTACGCATTTTTCTTTCAGGTTACAGGGCTTTTTCTTTTTGAAGTTCTTTAATTGTTAAGGATATTAGCCCTTTATCTGCAATATCATTTGCAATTATTTCTCCCAGCTTTTTGCTTACCTTTTGATTTTACTTAAGATGTTTCTATATTGCCATCAAGACAAATGCATTAATCTTTTCTCTTATTTTGGATTTTGCCTCTCCTAGGTTATAAAATATTTCACCCCTCTTTCCTCTTGTTTTTATGGCTTCATTTTTATATTTAGATCTTTGACCTATTTGGAATTATCCTGGTCTTTAGTGTGAGAAATGGATTCAATTTTATCTTTTTCTGTATGGCTATCCAACTGTATCCAATTGTACGGTATGTCAATTATGTCTCAATAAAGGTGTCATAAAAATTTATCTGCCTATGGAAAATCGTGTGGAAGGATATATTCCAACACTTAAACACTGGTTGGCTCTGTGTGGTGGGATGATGAATGTTTTCCATTTTGTATTTTTTCCCCCTATTTGACCAGATATACCTTGTCTCCTCCTTCTCTACTCAGCAAGACCTTCTTTCTGTGTTATTCTCCTCAGAAAGCTGGGACATTTATTTCTGAGAGGCTATAATGCAGGCCCAGTAAAAATAATGTGTTTAAAGAAGTTTTTCCATAATTCATATTTAGGCAAACAACAAATATTTGACTACCACTTGTGCACACTGGACTGTGCGTTGTGCTGCAGGAAATTTCAAAAAGCACAATCATCGGGGTAGATGTATCTAAAAGTCAAGTCCACTAACCTGGAGGGGAGCAGGGGCCATTTAAGAATCCAAGTGAGTGGCACAGATGCGGGGGAGGGGGGCAGAGAGTGTCCCACAGGAGGGACAGATCTCCATAGGCAGAGGTGACACAGGAGGCTTCAGTGAGGAAGTGTCTCCAGTTAGTCCTTGAGCAAGGAATGTGTTTGAAGAAGTTAAACTGACTCTATAGTTAAACAGAACTATAAACAGTTACAGCTCTGTGTCCTCCCCTTAGACTGATGAGGAGGAAACAGCTATAGCCACGCAAGGACGATTCTGTGAGTCAAGGTGAATGAGAACCCCTTGGGGCATTTGGGGGACCAGGTAGACTAGGCTGGTCAAAGGGGATGTGCCTTGGGCATCTGACCCTGTTAAGGAGACTGGGGAGCAAAGTCCTCTGCTCCCGAGTGAGGTGAAGCTGCCCTCAGCACCCTGGGAGCCTCCAGTTGCACAAGAACCCCTCCCCAAGGAGCTCATTTTGGGTGGTGAACTCTCTGCAGATTCTGAAGCCCGTGGGCAAATAGTCTGTCAAGGTTTGGACTTGACGTTGCTCTTAATCATTCCATTCTTGGCTGGCACCCATGGTGCGAGGACCTTGAGTCTGCTCCAGGACACAGCCAGCCTTCCATGATGGGAACACGACAGCTGCCTGGCAGGGCCTGTGGAGAGCCGACATGGGGCTGGGATGGGCTTCTGCTCAGAAGAACTCTGGGCAAATCTCCTTCCTCCTCCTTTAAGTACCAGAATAAGCAATGGCATTTGTGTTGGGGGTGGGGAGAGCAGGCGAGTCTCACAGCCTCATGGTGGGGTGGGTAGAGCATGGGTCTCAAGTTCGGTGAGCCCTGACTCTGGCATTACCTGCTGGGTGACCTTGGGCAAGTGACTTAGCTCTGAGCCTGTTTCTGCTCCTTCTCCTGGTTGTAGAGGACTCAATTACACAGGCGAAGTGTCAGGTTCATGGGCAGAACGCCACAAAATTAAGTTCTGAGAAAAGAGTGACAGAGGATATCTAAAATGGAGTCACTTTAACCAAGCTGTGAACATTATTACCATGATGGAGGCCGAGGCATGAGGAAAGACTCCATTCTTGTTCTGACTAGCCTGGAAACCTGAACTCTTTTGAACTCTCCAGTCCTGCATCAATGCCTGGATATGCAGCTGGACCTCCAGGTAACCCTCTCATTACCCGCTGAAGGACTCGTGCATCCAGGCCGCCTGATCACTCCCTGAAGGACTCACGTGCGCATCCACATGCGCCCACCACCCAGACCACCAGGGCGTGGCCAGACCTCCTGGCACCCAACGTCCATCCCGACTGCCCATCCTCTGACCGGTGACTGTCCTGGACCAATCCTGGAGCTAAGAATGCAGGGCTGGTAATCCTCAAGAATGTACTTTCTGCTATAACAACTTCTAACTTTCCTTCTTGGGAACAGTTCTGGGTTTTTGCCTAACTGTGTTTACAGTCTGCAAACTCTAAGATCCTTGAGGAAATATCAATATTTCTAGCAGAGCCTCCAGACTCTGGGTTCGTTTGATATGTTCAACAGCCTTAGCTGGTGCAGCCCCCCTGCTTCTGCGCTTTGAGCCCCTAACCTTGTCCATCCTGATTGCCAGCACTTTCACCAGACCCTCTTTGAGTGCATCGCTGTGCACTGCTGTCCACTGAGCTCACCCAGAGCTGGCACAGTCATAATGTTCCTTTCCGGGCAAGGTTTCTATGCTGAGACCTGGCTTCTAGGCCCTCGGAGGCCGCTCCAGGGAGAGAACGTCCCCCAGATGCAGAAGCGGGGAAGATGGGGGCTCCCGTGTTCACCATCTTGTCCTCAGTTACCTGACACCAGTGTCCATGGGAATGAACAAAGGACAGCTCCGATTTCAGGGCACGTTTCTATCTGAGGGTGTGCTGTCGATCTTCTCCCTCCATGAACTTGAACCGCATCCTCCCAGAAATAAGTGGCCCAGTCTCCTTGTGGAATGACCTGTACAGGTAGCCTGCCCTCTGTGGGACGAGAACTGGGACAATACGTGAGGGAGAGGGGAAGCTGTCGTGAATTAAACAGGACATACGCAGCTGGTCAGGAGCCAAGTCATTAGTGTGTCTGCTGATTTCCCTTCGGAGCAGTCAGGAACTGTTTTCTCTCACCTTTACTCTCGTCCTTTGCATCTCTCGGCCCCTTTGATGGCGGCACAGCGCAGCAGGTGCCCCAGTACCTACCTGTAATCTGAGTCTCGTATCACTTTCCCCACTTTGTCCCTGGGCAACCACCCACACGCCCAAGCTTTCGGGCTAATCCTGCCCCTCACCTCATTTTCTCCCAGGGCTGGTCTTAGCCATGGTCTTACCTATAAGAATTTCCTTGTCCCTCACTATTTCAGCGCCAAAGTGGTAACAGACTGATTTAAATAATACTTCCAAGTTAAATGATGGAAGACCAGAGGAACTCCAGGGTCCCCATTGAGTCCCTATATAGGTCCAGATACTTCATCTCTGATTGTGATTCTGAGGTTGGAAATTTCTCATGAAGCAGGTGATGCTTTTGGGCCACCGGGTCATTCAAGTGCCCTCCTATCATACTGGATACCAAAGTTATGCATAAATTAAACACATTTTGAGATGACCGTCATGCTCCTAAGCAACATGTGGAATCCTGTGCACTGGTGATGAGGACAAGTGCTCCAATGAAGTATGCAGCAATGGAGATCATCTGTGGCCTACTTAGTGATACGATTTTATGCTTCCTTCCAGCCCTACAATTAGCCATTGAGGAAGAGCATCCTTTCAATTTGACTTTCCTATAAGTTGTAGTTTCTTTCTCCAAAAGGTAGAGCAACGGTTTTCAGAGTGTGGTTCTGGAGACAGCTGTGTCAACATCATCCTGGGACTTCTTAGAAAGACAAATTCTCAGGTTCCACCCCAGACCTGTTGAGTTAGAAACTCTGGGACGGGACCTGGCAATCTATGCCCGGAGCTGGGGACGCACTCTCCATGTGAGACCCAGTGGTGGAGAGGAACCTGTTCATCAATTAATAGTCTATTACCTGTGGTAGCTGGAATGCTGGCCTGCCCCCTTGCAAGAGGTCTCACAGAGAAAGTAAAATTCTTGTCATCCTTGCCTTTTATCTAATCAACTTACTTCGTTTTGCCTGGAGATGGGAGTTAGGTGCGGAAGAGGAGACAGCAGGAGGTGCCGATAGAACTCGTGGGAGGAACTTGCTTAGCACAGCTGAGGGCCGCAAGTAGAAGTTGTGCTGGGATTAAGTCCAGCTGAGTTTAAACTGAGCCAAAGCGGAGGCTCGGACACCCCCTGTGCCCACGAGTAGGTCCTGGTCTGATCTGCCTCTCCGCACTCATTGGGAGGACAGAAGGAGCTGTGTAAACATCTCTTAGTGGTGTGTGGCCTGGTTTGAAGGTAAGTCAGGAACAGGACTTGTCATCATAGGGGTGGTCTACAAGGGTACACACAGCCTTTCTCTTGACTAAGAGATAAACTAGACTGGAAATGACTTCTACCAGAAGGAGGTATGTGGCACCATCGTGGTTCCTGCCGACTGCGCGTCCCTGTGGTCTGCGTGGCCAGCCCAGCTGACGAAGCCTGGTACGGCACCCACTGCCTCCCTGTGTTTGCTGCTCATGCCCCTTCAAGAGAGGCACTGTCATTGGCCTATTTGTAGATGAGCAAACGGAGGCTCCGAAAGGTTGGGTTGACGGCCTGTTGGTAAGGGACAGAGCTGGTGCTCACATTCAGCAGCCTCAAAAGCACGCACGTTTAACCACCAAGCGGGGCTCCCTCCCATAAGTCTAATGGGCCAGAATTGTCTGTTGTTCGTTTTCATGAGATCTCAGCTTCTCTGCTTCTCCCACCCTTCTTAGCTTCCTGCCCCACTCCCCCACTTAGTCTCTCTCTTCTCCCGTAGTTTGTCGACAGTCTTTTCTCCATCCCAACTGAATGCTTTGTTTTGGGGGGTCTCTAGGGGCTGCTCTCTTTGCGTGGTCCATCCATTTAGTTAATCCTAAAAAATAATCAAAAACAGAAATTTGCGTTAAAATTGTTTTTCATACTCTCTCCTGCTTAAAAAAACAATGGGTTTGGAATAATGTGTATTTGCTGAACGAAGGGCCAGCAGGTGGGTCCCTGTCGGTGTTGGTGGCCGTGGGCTGAGGTGGAAGTTGAGAGTGAACCAGGCGCTGCTGGGGCCCCAGGGTGGTCCTTCTCAGTGAGTCTGGGTGAGTGGGCTACAGCCCCGGGGGTGGCATCGGAATCGGAGCCTGGCGTTTCACCTCTCTCCCACTGTGATTCTGAGTCCCCAGGGGCAGGGTCCAGGATGTTGGTCTTTTGGGGAGGTCTCCAGTAGCACTGAAGGCCAGTTTGGGAAAGGCTGACTGAAGTGGTAAACCTTGCTCCTCTCATTTTCTTGCACCTCCCAGCCATCCTTTTCAGACACTCCCTCAGGAGACCCCGAGGCCAGGGGTCAGAGGACCAAAATCTGAGAACATGCTCTAGAGCTGATGTCCTTGAACTAGAGCATGCACCACAAGTCCCCTGAAGGCTCATTAACACACAGGTTGTGAGCCCCCCACCCAGAGTGTCTGGCCCAGTTGGCCTGGGGTGAGAGGTTGGGGCATTTGCATTTCTAATAAATCCCCAGGTAACAGATTGCTGATGCTGCTGGCTTTGCCTTAAATCATTTTGTAACGAAGTAGGGATAAAAATGTTAATGATTAAGTGACTGAATAAACCAGTGATCACCACAGTAAATGACACAGATAAATAAGAAACAAATATCTCAGCAGCCTTTGGACTTGGCCTGGTGGAATGAGGCCCTGGGCATCTTCTGCGTTAGCATTTCAGGCCCCCCACAGCGTCAGAGTAGGCCCGCCCAGTCTTGATGGAGACCAAAGGAATGAGGTCACGGTCATCACGGACATTACCTTGTCTCCAGGGCTCACACACACTGGAGACAAGGTATTGCTCTGCCTGGGGTCCAGCCTGTCCCGACAGGGGATGGTGCGGGCAATGTTTGCTTCTCAGGGACCCTCCTTGTGGGGTGATTTCTCTTCTTCCTACAGAGCCAGGGCTGTGCTCCGTGTCCCAGGCACATTTTCCCATCAGGGTCTCTCACAACACTGACCAAGTCCCATGCATGTGCTTTTCCTTCAGTTAAATTCATCGAAGGCCCCTTCCTGGGTGGTCTGCTCTGCCCTGTGGACAGTGGGCAGGGCCAGGGTAACCTAGTTACAGGGAAGGGCCGTAAGTGGTGGAGACTGTCGTGGTGCCAATGCTGGACATAACTGAAAGCATTTCTGGAAATGTGGACCATCAATTCCTTCTTTCTATAGGTCACTTGTTTAGGTTTTGGATTGTGGGCCAGATACTGTAGAAGATTAAAATCAGACAAAGACAGACAGGTGCACTTTCCCCTTCAGAACTTTGCAAATGAATAAAGGAAGCCATACAATGTTATACAGAATGTTATAATAAAGTCAATATATACAAATAATCATTCTTTGTTTAATAAGGATTTGTTGATTCCTATAAATAGCCTCTCTTGCCCTTCTTTTCCTCCAGTTCACCTTTTCTTTCTCTTTAACTTTATCTGCTGGCTCTTATCCGCTCCTGGGGACATTGCACAGAATAGCACCCACTATTCTTGTTTCTTGTGGAAAGCAAGAACCAGAAAAACAATAGCTTTTCAGTCAATTCTCATCTGCAGGAAAACACTAGAGACCGAAAGGGTCGCGTGAGTCAGTGCCCTGTTACTCCTGACAGTTGGAATACTTAACTTGTCATCAGAAAAAGAGAGGTCGGGACCACCTGGAGCTCAGTTAGAAACCGTGGGGTTACCCAAGGTCTGGGCCCAGGCTGTCAGGACAGGAGAAGGGAAATGACCAGGTGGGCTGGGGTCAGCAAAGGCTGGAAAGAAGGATGCACCTTCTTTTCTCTCCTCCTCTATATCATGCATCTGACTCCTCTGGACCTCTGTTTCTTCGTTCGCGGCACGGCTATGATATCTATTAACCTCACCAAGTTGCCATAAGGATAACATGAATTAACTGTGGACATAAACTCCAGTCCATGCACATAGCACCATGCTTAGTGGCTGCCCGTGTCAACGGAACTCATTACCTTGGTTCACTGGAAAAGAGGTGAGGTCAGCAAGTACCCCACACCCCATTACACTGGAGAAGTGATTCAGCGATTTCCCCTGCAAACCTCCTGGGACTCAAACAGCTTTTTCAGGCAACCACTCTTGCGTGATGGCCATGATTTAATTTAATCCTCTCAACAAGCCCAGTAGGAAGGCTTTGTCTTCTTCTTAGAGGGAGAAACCAAAGCTCCGAAGAGTTGAGTACACCATGCCCGGGGTCACACGGGGATTCGAACTCAGGTCTGCCTGACTCAAAGCACGTTCATTTTTCACTGTACCCCCCTGGCTCACGGCTCTGATGGATATGGAAATAAAACCTCGACCTCCACATTAAGTCATCAGGACACCCAAGTAAGCCATGGAGAAGTGAGAGAAGAGATAATGGAATCTCTGGAGAGGTCACCTCGCCTCAGGACTGTTTCGTGGAGACAGCTGAGGGACGATAAGAGGTGTGTGTCCACTAAATGGACATCACCTCTTTCTCCCCTATCTCTCCTCCGGTATCTCTGTAGGATGACTGCAAAGCCAAAGGTCCACAGGACGCATTCTCCTGGCTTCCCACAGGTTTCCCAAAGCTGCCCAATTACCCTCCAGGAGTCGCTTCAGGGGAACAAGTTAGGGGCTTAGCAGGGCTGGGGAGTGGGCAGGGGGCGGGCAGGCCATCCTCCGACTCCCTGCCTCCGTGCAGTGCTGCCTCCTTCCTCTGTCCTGTTTTCTGATGTCCCCAAGGCCTTTTCACGTAGGGAGAGTGGAAGGACAGCGTGGATGTGGCCAATCAAGAAACTGCCTCCTCTAATCAGGCCACACAGGCAGCCCCTGGCCTAACCCAGCTGGCTCTGATCCTCTTTCCTGCCTGGGGATCATTCTGTTTTGTAACAGGAAAGCTGACCTCAAGCCAGGCCACTCTGTCCAGATCCTTGTTTGACCTAAACAAGTACAGCAGCTATCTCCCTGGGAGCATTCTGTCTTGCTGGTAGGTCTCCAGAAGGGGGTGCTGTTGCTTAGCCAGGGGAGTCAGCAAATGGTCTCTCTACCAGCCTGTACTGCTTGGGTAACCAAGGGTAGCCACCTGCAGATGGGTTTTTCTCAGGTGCAGAAGGACCGAAATTTTCTAGAGATGTGTAAAAAAGAGCTTCATACAGTTTATAAGAGAATGCATCAAGGTTGCTAAATAGATGATCATTATACAAAAATCAATTTTTATTGTTATGACCAATCACCATTAGAAAACAAAACTTTTGAAGCGAACCATCTATAAGAGAACAGAAGGTGTAAGGGACCAGAAATAAACCTAATAGAATAAATGCCTGATTTTAATGAAGAAAATTATCAAACTTCACTTATTTAGGTATTCTTTAATAGATAAGGTGTATTCATAATATGAAGATTCACTGTCATTTTAATTCTTCCTAAATTAATCTATAAACTCAATGTTGTTTATAGATTATAAACTCCAATCAAATCCAGGCAGGCCTTTTTGGCAGGTAACCGGACAAAGTGCTTCTAATCTCATGAAAAAACATAGAGCCAAAATAGTTATGAAATTCCGAAGAAAACGAGCTGCATGGCCTGCTTCATAGGCAAGCCGACGAGTGCTTTTGACATGATCTGTTTTGGCCACACTAACTCCTGAAGGAGACTGATTATGGTTTTTATAAATCCTTCATATATTAAAAACCGAAAAACATTTTATGTTTGTCCTCAGTCTGAACAACTGTGAAGTTGCTAGAAGTTCAGTGCTATTCTTAAATGTCTGCCTTGGAAGTACAATTGTCTGCCAAAGCAGACAGTTCCGAGGCAGACAGAATGTACCATTTGGAAGTACAAATTGGCAGGGTGGGCAGGGAGAACGGGGAGGGGGCTTTTGTCGGGGAGGCCTGGGGAGCCCCCAGTGCGCAGCCCTGCTGGGGAGCTGCCACCCCAGCCCTGCCTTTGTCTAGCAGAAGGCTGACAGTCCGGCTGCTGCCCATGCGTGCTGTCCTGGAATTTCTCATTATGTCGCAGGAATCCAGTTCTGGCCTGTGATGAAATTACAGACGGCAGAGCCCAGCCTCGCCTCTGTGACCCAAGAGGGGAAGCCTCTCTTCTGGATCCTGGCTTTGGAAAACCTCCCAGGCCTCTCTGCCTGGACCTTGTCCCCACTTGCCTTCCTGAACTGTTTATTGGTTCCTCACTTCCCAGAGGAAAGCGTCCCTCTGTGGATTTTGTCACCACACCCTTCAATTAAGTCAACAGTAGGTAATAAGCACTAAGAGGGAGCAAGACCTGGGCTAAGGCTGTACAGAAGCGGACCGGGTCAGGTCTGGCACCAGAATTTTCAGTCAAAGGGATGGTTCTTTTATTTTTTAAAATCTTATTCAGAAAGTATTTCTTGAGCCTTACAACATCCTCGGGGGACAACATGGGACAAGATTCCCACCTTGCCCTCAAGGCACGGGAAGCCCAGGGAAGAAGACAGACAAGGGAAGAGGCAGTTACAGAAGAAAGAGGTCAGGGCTGGGGCAGATGAAAGCGGGGCTCCACGTGCCCACAGCGCCAGATCTGACCTAAACCTGGGGGCCTGAGAAGGCTCCCTGGGGAGAGGCCAGCTTCACTGGGAGGTCAGGAAGGACCAGGACCTAGCCAGGTGCTCTGTGTAGGGTTTAGTGTGGAGTGACAGTGCCTGTTAAAAAAACTTCCAGACGAAGGAAATAGCCCAGAAAGCCTTTGTGGCAAAGACCAAGGCCAAAGGAAATGGCACACAGCCGAGGGGTTGGGGAGGCGAGAGAATGGGAACTGACGCAGCTTCATGCCCTCAAGCAGTCTGTTGGAAGAGGCTCCTTCCTTTCCCTCCTCCACCTTTCCTCCTCTTCCTCCTCTCCCTCTTTTCTCCTCCTTGCTCATCGAATATGTCATGATTCCTCTATGCACCGGTGACCCCAGAGGAGCAGGCTGGTGGCAGCGGTGTTGGGTGGGAAGACATGTGTGGCAGGCAGCATGATCGCCCGAAGGGCAAAACAAAACAAAACCCCAACCCCCAAAACCAAAAACAGGTCATTTCCTCAAACCTGGGAAGGGACTTTGCACATGTGATTCAGTTAAGGATCTTGAGATGGGGAGATTAACTGGATTATCTGGGTAGGCTCAGGGTAATAACAAGAATCCTTAAAAGATGGAGGAAGAAGGCAAAAAAAAAGTCAAAGTCAGGGAGAGGTTTGAAGAGGCCGCCAAGCTGGAGGGACGGGCCAAGAGCCAAGAAATATCGGCGGCCTCCCGAAGGGACGCGGCCCTGCCGATACCCTGACCTCAGCCTGGTGAGACTCGTGTAGGCGCCTGACCCCCAGAACGGCGAGGTGATAAGGTTGTGTTGTTTAAGACACCGACTTGGTGGTCACCGGTGACAGCGGAAGCAGAAAACAAATACAAGCTGAATAGACTCGAGTGGTTTAGTAAATAACTAGGTTTAGAGAGAGGAGGTGAGAGAAAGGCCTCGTGGGACTGCTGGGTTCAGGGATCGTGGGGACCCCGGGTGTCATTCCGGAACTCAGGTTCCGTCGGCAGCGTGCGGGGAGGATGGATGTCTGAGATGACAGATTCCACTGCGGACACATAAGGTTTGAGTGTCTGTGGGGCTTCCAGGTGAAGAGGTCCAGTGCGCGGTTGTCTGCCAGCAGTGAGCCTGGCCTGGACAGGGAGGTAGCACCTGGTAACTGGAGTGGCGGGCCAGGCCGAGATGACCCACAGAGAGTGACGCTGAAGAGGTTGCTGAGGACAGAGCTGGACATTGAGGGAAAATCTCTTTATAGGGAGAGACACAGAGCAAAACGTAGCTCTGGTGAATTCTTTTTTGTCCTGTAAACCCTTCCACGCTTGTATTCTCTTTGCCCCCAGGGCTCTTACAAAACCTCTTGAGTGCACATGGGCAGCTTTCAGCTCTGTACTGCCGGATTGTCTCTTTTATCCCCTGCTCAAGCCTTCCCAGACACACGAGGCCACATACAGGAGCTTCAAAATGTTCCTGGGCCTCCGATCCCCCTTTTTCTTTTGAGCAAAGCAGCACCCCTCTTACTAGTTGGGAACATGCAGGCCTACACGCAGCCAGCAGCAGCGTGCCTGACATCCGAGCCGGGCCAGCTCTCCCCGCCAGTATCCCCCGGCCCCTAAGGGCCTCCATGCTCCAAGGTGGTCGGGCAATGTCCCTGACCTCCCTTCTCCCCACCCTTCTCTGTCCACTCAGTCCTAGCCTGTTCTCACCCATGCTCTTCTTTCTGGTTCTCCTACTCTGATTTTGGCCCCATCAGAAGGGGGGCGGCCTTCCTGACTCTGCTCCTGGCACTTGAACTTTAGCTTAATTTACTGTTTCAGGATTCAAGAACCGCAGCCCTACTCTCCAGCTTTTGCAAATACTCTCTGTCTGGTGTTGACGAGAGAGACCTGGTTCTTCTTGCTGACACATGTAAAGAATTACAGATCAGCAAATCTATTAGTGTGCAATTGGAGTTTATTAGTGATCTGTTCCCACAGAAGAGAGCAGGCCTAGCTAGGGTGGGGGTGGGGTAGTGAAAGGCACAGGGGCAAAGCAGGGTGGTGAAAGTGAGGGTGGCTGCAGGCTGGGGTGGCAAGCCCCCAGGGTGGTCTGAGGCTGGGTGGCCAGAGAGCCAAGAGTGCCAAGGACATCCAGAGAGTGAGTCCTTTGTCCTGAGGCATTATGTAGTTGGTGGGATGGGAGTAAAAAAGTTACACATTGATTGACGGGTAAAGGTGGTGACAGCTTTCCCTGGGGGACGTGACAACCCAAACTTAGGTATGTGTGGGGGTCTGTTAGCCTGAATCCTTATCTTGCTACAGATTCCATTTGTTCATCTTGTAAAACAGATACATGACAGGAGGCAGTTATTAAAATTGGGGCGGTTACCCAAAGTTACTTATGGGCTTTTTCTGTAAGCATTAGCTACTTGCTTGTAAACCAGATAGTGACTAGAGGTAGGCAATTAACCAAAGCCGTTTTATGGGCTGCTTATTTGGGCACTGTGAACCCCCTCCTCTTCCCCCTTCCAGGCCTTTGGATGAATACATAGTTTCAAGGCTTTCTTTCCCAGGTAGTGGAAACGGCTATATAGAATTGTTTCAAGGACTGCCCTCCTTCCTTGCTAACACAGTGTTTCTTGTGATGTTGGAACACTTGACAATATTATCAGACCAGGCTAGGGACTGCTGAGTTAGCAGGTAAGACATGTCTTCCTCCTCTTCCCTGCCTTGGTTCATTCTACCTAAGCTATAAAAGGCCACGCCAGGTGCTGGCCAGTAACAGCAGCGCAGTCTCAGAGTTCTTCTATGCTTTCTCCTGCCCACTGGAACCCCCTTCTGGAAGAAACCACCAGGCCGGCGTGACTCAACATTCAAAGCACTTCTGCAGGACTTCTGCGTATCCTGGAGATACTTTCATTTTACGTGTCACATGAATTGTAAAGGACTGCCTCCTGGCCTGTGTCTCTCCTCTTGGCCACAAGCTCCTTGTGAAGAGGGATCCGGGTTTGTTCATTCCAGCACCCAACAGAGTACATGTTCAATAAATGTCTTTGTTGAACTGAACTGAACCCTTCTAGACTGCGTCTCTGTCTTCACTCTGACAGCGAGGTGAGCTTGCAGAAGCAGGCAGATTTTTTCCAAGACAGGCAGTGCACTAATTAGCAACAGGTGAATAGCAGTGCGCAAACCCACGTGCTTTGCTTACATAACAACCCCCTCTTTCCACCTCCGTGAGCTGCCTCCAGGCATTACGCAAAAGCCCCAGTGGCCTCCTCCTCTTCGCCTGCCAGCAGCTGGGGACAACGCAGATCTCTGTGTCTTTGGCCTCACATACCTTGCTTGACAATGTGAGCCGGGCAGAAAGGAAGCCACTGTCTTGGAATGTTTTGGCTGGAACCCAGACTGAGAGAGCCAGACAGAATGTGTGGCTGGGGGGAGGGGCTAAGGGGTGACTGAGGGTGTCACAGAGTCTCCAGGGGTGTATAATTCCATTTTCCCTGGGGGTGGGCAGGAAGCAGGTGTGGAGAAATGCTAGGATAATTGAACATGAAAAATGAAAAGGAAAGCATGGGAGTAGTCTGTTGTTACTCGTCTGTCACACGCCGCCCTCTGAGGTCTCGCTTCCAAAGGAAACGACCAGCTGGTGCAGGTCTTAAGGACCCTTCACAGTTGCCTTTCTGATTCAGACAGCTCAGAGGGAGCCAGATGCAGCCAGAGCGGCCCCCCACCCCCACTACATCTCTTTGTTTACTTTGCTGCATTTCCCCAGAAAAAAAACAGGGAGGAGGAGTGGATCAAGATAACATTCTGGCCCTGTTGTGCCTCCTCCTCATCCCCAAGGTTAAAATAGTTGACCCACTAACATGCACAATAATCCCGTAAACATTGAGCTATATGGCATTGAAACCCTACGCGTTCCTGCAAAGAACATTTAAATACAACAGCCAAACATCGATCGATAAATAGCAAGGGGTGGAATTTTTAGTACTTTCATAGTTCAGTGGGCCTGCTATTCTTCTAATGCCTGCGGTGGTTCGCAAGCAAGCCTGCTCCAGCGTCTCAGGAAGGGCTTGTTCAGATGCAGGTCGCTGGCGGAGCTTTTACATCCCTAAGTTCCCAGGTGGTGCTGTTGCTGCTGCTCCAGGGACCCTGCTTTGAGAAGCATTGTTTTTTCTTTCTTTCTTTTTTAACAGCCAAAGAAACTTAGAGTGCAATAAAAAATAAAGAAAGAAATCAAAAAGCAAAAACCAAACAGACCCAAAAGGTACTGTGTGAAACCTGGCCGCAAGGCAGTCACGAGAAGGAGACCTCTGGACATTCTTCCTTGTCCCTTTGTGTGACAGGTTGCCCTCTTCCAGAGGCAGCCGAGGTCCAGGATAAGTGGCTTTTCCAGAGAGGGCACGCTGGGTTCACGGCCTTTCCCCTTCTCGGCTCCCACCTCCAGCTGCTTGGTGCACAACTAAGTGCAGACCAATGTCAGGGCGCAGCACATCTAAGGCATGGGATTTGGAGGCTAGCGGCCCAGCTGGTGTTAACCAAATATGCACCGGAAGTCTTTCCAAACCCTTCTAGTTTCCTGCTCTTCTCTGTTATCCAACCCCGACGCTGAGTCTAGTGTCTTTGAAAGCAGGCCTGAAAAGCCAATGCTTCCTCTTGAACAACTTCTTCTTTTCCCCAAGAACGCATGCACTTCTCTGTGGAAGCTGAGTTATTGTTTATGTCCTTAGTTTCCTGGGTGAGTCAAGATAATTTTCTGCTTGGGCTCCGTGTCTACTCTTCGATTCCCTCCAGTCCCGGTCCCCCAGTGGGATCCGACAGTCTCAGCTCCCTTCCACGAGACCTCGGGAGTGGGACTCTGCCATCCCTGTCCCACTCCGAGGTGACAGCGTGGAGCTCAGCTCCTCCGGGAATCCTCGTTCCTCCCCCAGCGAGCTGCCTCTCAGCTGCGGTGGCCTACTTTGGACCACTCTGCAGCGTGAGGATGCCTCTGTCTCTCCCCGAGGATGACCTCTCACTTTCTAAGCGGTAACATCACTCCAGTGCAACCAGCCCCCCCCCCACTCCCCTAGGCTGGATGAGAAACTTGGTGGGGGGAGGAGGTGCAGTGGGGAAGTAGGGGTGGGAGAGGTGTAGCTCATTCGCTAATGATATATTCATCATAGGGAAAAGCAGGTTCTTGTTCTCCTTCCTTCACACGTAAAAAAGAATGCAATTTGGTGGTGTCTTTATTTTGGGTGAACCGGTTCTGTGTTTACGCTGTGCCTTAGTCGGGCTCTGACCGCCACGGCCACGGCCGAACCGCCAACTCTGTGCCCACGGGCTGTGCTTCAGTGAGAGAGGCTTGTACATCGCTCAGCAGGCTGTGTGAGTTTTTGACCGGCTCAAATATTTGTTGAAGGAAAGAATGCTTTACTCTCATGTCCTGCCCTGGGCCTTCACCAAGCTGTATAATGGGACTCATAATACCAATATTGTACCTGTCACAGACTTTGCCACTTAAATGATCTTACATTTATCAGAAAATATGGTATCTTGAATTTAAGAAAATATAGTTTTGAGGTTGAAAAAGGTAAAAGAGGCACTTTCTCCTGGAGGAAAACGACAGGTCACGTGACAGGGCCCGTGCGAATGGGTGACTCAACACAAACACTCAGCCGTCCTTCCCCGCCCTCGGCCTTTGTGGGGCCGGGTGTTGGCATCCTCAGCACGGCTGGAGGACGGAGCTGTACTATTTCTTACCTCTGATTACACAGAACGCTCGTCAGGAACCGCTGCTGAAGCAACAGTTGAAGCCGGGGCAGCAGAGTCCAAGGTCTGGCTTGGGATCTGATTCAAGGACAAAGGTCTCTCTGCCATCTGAGCAAATACCAAGACCTGGTCCCTGCTCTGTGCCATTCACGGCTCCCATCTGGGGGTTAAGAAATCCGAACTCGGAGCCAAAGACGTTCTTCTGGCTGCGCGTGAATGCTGTCATTGACCCACGCCGCAGCCCAGGGTGGAAGCGCAGCCAGCAGCTACCCAAACACAAAGGCGCTGCTCAAATGTGCGGTCACTCTCCTTCTCCCCCGTCCTCCTGCGCTGAGGGGGCCTCTGCGGGTCATGTGGTGCCATCTCTGGACCGTCTGGATTAGAACCACTACAGAAACAACCAAGTGATGATTGGTAGAGACACCCAACCGCTGCCACCCCCACCCACAGCCCTTTGCCATGCAGGGTGGTCCTCCGGGACCAGACCCTCAGGGTGTGGGCCTCCCTTGCTCAGGTTGCTCCCTCCTAAATGGCAGAGTGAGGTCCCTGCAGGCTGAGTTCATGACCTCCCCACTCTAGGGCCCGCCCATGGGGTCAATAACTGTTGCTCCTAATAAAGGGCTTTGCTGAGAAGAATAGGCTACATTCTTGAAATAAAAGCCCTATTAAAATTTCCACCTCATTTCTAACTCGAGTGGGTAGGAGGACTTCTGTGATCCTCATCAGGAAAATTAAAGACAGAGGAAAAATTGAGGAATCATTTTCTATTTTTATTTATTTTTATTTTTTAATTTATTTTTTTAACTATATTTTTTCATTATGGGGAATCACTGTTTAAAAGGTATTTATAGCAAAAATAATTCTCCATACTTTTCCAGCAGAGCTCTTTGTGCCCAAGTTGTTTCTCTTTGGGATTCTGTGATCTCTGTTCGGGCTCCCTTGACAGAATGGTGCACACCTGGGAAATCATGGAGTTGGGGGTTCACCATGCGGGAAGCAGTCCTAATGATCATTTGTGGGACAGGTCATTTCAATGGCCTTTCTTTTCTAGGGGGATGCTGAGGCTCTCAAACAGGAGGGAGTTACAGGAGGTCCCACGGAACAAATGCAGCTGAACAGAAGGCCAGGCGCCCGAGGGAGGAGTGCTAGCACCCATCATCCCGCCTAGCTTCCCTGCCTAAGGCCCAGGTAAGGGCTTCATCCGCATGTACACTGGAGGACAGTGGGAGCTTCTGACCAGAGAAATGTGCTGCTCTTAATAATAATAGACATTAATCAAGCATTTACTATATGCTAGGCACTGTTCTAAGCACTTGACGTTAACCTAATTAACAACCCTCTGAAGCAGGGGGCTTTTATTATCACCCCCATTGTACAGATGAGAAAACCGAGGCACAGAGAAGTTAAGTAATTTGTTCAAGGTCACCCTTGCAGGGAGTGCCAGAGCCATGATCCGAACCCAATCAGCCCCGACTCCAGCACCAGTGCACTACTGTCCACATTCTGCCATTTTTCTCATGCCCTTCACTTTGTCTGGTGTTAAGGACAAATATTTGTGTAGTCAATGAATATGCCTATGTAGGGGCACATGCGTGATCACACTTGATTTCTTTGCACAACAGCCCTAGGAGGTAGGTAGATGTAGAGGACACAGAGACAGAGGTCAAGCACCTTCCCAAGGTCACCTTACTAGTTAATAATAAACTACTGAGGGCTCCTGAATGTGAAGAAAAGTTTGATCCATTGACGCACCAGGCACTGAATCCCATGTGTTGGATTAGGAAGGAGAAGTCATGCCTAACACAGAACTCAGGGTGTCGGGAGGACCCGGGCCTGACTCATCATGACCCGCTTACAGAATAGAATGGAATAATCGCCTCTAGGCACTTCTGGGTAGCAAGGAAGTGACAAGCCTGTCTCTCCTCAGGTGATGGATGTTGATTGAAGGCCACCAGAAAAGTGAGGGGCCGTGGGAAGCCATCGCAACAGTGGTGTCCCAGAGCTGGCTGGTGGGAGTGCCTTGGAGAAGTGGGACAACGGCCAGTCTGGACTGAAAGCTCTCTTCCTGTGGTTGCTCCAGCGAGCTCTCGTAAGAACCTCACACTCATCCTCCTGACGCGAGCGGGTCTGAGGGTCCAGTTACCATCAACAAGGACCCCTTTGGATAAAGTGCTCACCTGCTGTCTCCCAGGTGGCTGGCCTCGTGTTGTCCAGGGTGAGGATTACTTTTGGCTCTAGATACCTTCTCTGTTCCAGGCGGTCCTGAGCCGGACTGCAAAGCTGATTATCTCCAAACTGCACGACACCATCCAGAGTAACGTCACCCAAAGAGCTTCCTGGGCCCCTTCCCTCAGAAGGGGGCTGAGGGCTTGCCAGGCAGGAACCATCGGTGGCCAGTCACACACAAAGGTGGAGCTAGAGAGACCTGAGAAACCACCTTTTAGTTTTACTGAAAGCCAAGTTTAGTGACTCAAGACATTTGCTCGGGCCCACTGGACCTGTTTGTGGCAGAGAAGGAAGCAGAGCCCAGCTCCCGGCTCCAGGCCCAGCACACTTCCTACTGCCCCAGAAGATGTCCAGGAGTAGTCCACCATCTGCTCTGCTGGATGCTTGCTAAGGGCTGCCCAGGAGTTAAAAAAAAAAAAAGCAGGACTTTCTTGGGTACAAACATTTCCATATCCTCTCTCCCCTCCAAATTCCTGCTGTCTAATTTACCATAGACTCAGTATAGAAGGGATGAGAAGGCATGAGGAAACCCCACGCAACAGAGCCAGGAATCTGTCTGCCGGAGGGAGAGATGTGGGAAGGATCGAGCAGGTGGGCAGGTATCAGACATCATGAGTCTTCAAGCCAGTGGCGCTGCCACCCAACGCTGCCCAGGCTTCCTGGCTCTGTCTGCCATCCCCCCATTCCCCCAAAGGGCTGATTCAGCCAGAGGGCACAGAGAACCTGCTAGGCATGGAACACCAAGTAAACAGCCCCTAGGAATTTCTTCTACTTGAATTTCAGTTCATTTACTTTGGAGCATCTGTCCTCCTCTCCTCTTTGGGGAAAGGGAGAGTGGGGGTGGGGGCAGCTAAGATTACAGTGTCCTTCTGCCTGAAGGAGGCTGTGTGGTCTAGAGGTGCAGCAGTTCCCGAACACTGTTCCCAGGGTGTTCACTGGGGGTGTGACGAGCGCAGAGGGGGAGACTGAGAAGGAAGCTTGTTCCCCTTCTCCCCACACTCCTCGCCCCCAGCAGCTCAGCTTCTGCTGCTTAAACAGTGGATTCTGCCTAAATTTTGTTTCAGGTGATGATTCTATCTAGTGGGAGAATGCAGGATTGGAGAGAGGAAGGTCTTAGGAGCACACCTGCCACCAACTTTGGAGTGACCTTCACCAAGGCGGCCCATCCCAAGAGCCAGGCTTTGGTCATTTCCACTTCGAGGGAGGCTCGCCTGGGCTCTACCCTCTCTTTCTAATGGGAAGGGGATCAAGGTAACAGCTTAGGGAAGCTGCCCTTTTTGGAAACTTTCTACGTGTTCTACCTACACTCTCAGGCCAGCCGCTTAGCTCACTGACCACCAGGCTCCCCCACTCACCTGCCACTCCATCCCTAAAGTCTTTCCCAGACAAGTTCAAAGGTGTGACACTAACTGGAAAGATAAAACAGATGATTAAAGATCAAGGTGTTATTATCACATAAATTGACAAAGAAGAAGAAAGATGGGGGTGGGGAGTGGGGGTAGGGGAGAGGAGAGGGAAGGGCGGGAAAGGGGAGGAGGGATTCCTAGCAAACACTTTCAGGGCTACTTTTAGCGATCAACGTTTTCCACCTAGTCAAACAAACGTGGTAGGTTCAGTAGAAAGGGATGCAGCCTCTGAGGCAGCTCCTGCTGGCTTCAGTTAGGTAAAGCACACTCATTAGAATGAAGTGGGAAGCCAGAAAAGACATAATTACTCATCTGATTCCAAATGAGGCTCATTGAACCAATGGGAAGCTTGCCACGGGTACACACCCAGTTGGAAAGGTCAAGATCATCAAATGAAAGTTGCGGACAGATCAGGAGCATGCTCTGACATTCAGCCGAGACCTGATGTGTCCAGAGCCACGAAAAGGATGAGCACCTTTGCTGACTGCTGAGTTCCCAAACCCGAGGGTGCTCGCTAAATCCCATGAGGAACACAGTGCTCTGCCTCCCCCAGTGCCGCCTTGCTGTTCCGTGCAGCCATCTATTAAAGTGAAGATGACTTTTCAAAATAGCTTTCCTGGGTAGTAGGTGTTCGGGTGGGGAGACTTAAGTGATTTGGGGGGTAATGATGATGGAGAATGTAAAGAGGGAACAATAACACAATTATAAATAGGTTAGCAAATCTGGACTTTTAGAAGTCATTTGTTTTTAGATTATCTATGCTCTCAAATTAGAAGTTATGAAAGAAAAAAAAAAAACATACAGGCCTAAACTTCCCATAAAGATTCTTAGGAACAAATGGATTTCAGCCCAAGGGGATGATTACATAGTAATTTAACTCCCTTGTCCCCATGACTAAAAATAAGGATGATTAAAGAATGGAATTTCAGTTCGCTGTCATCGCAGACAGCCAAGCCTTGTCCCTGGGCCTGCAAATTGAGCAAGTGAGCACATTGGAGAAAAACAATTGCCTTTATTAATATTTTGCTGTTATTTGCCCATTGTTGAGGTAGTAAGGTTGAGGGTCACAAGGTCACTATTGGATCCCCATTGGGTCCTTCCCTGGCCAACGCTTTCTGAGTGGGTCAGAGGCCATGCTTCATGACCCCGAGTCACCTGCCCTCTCGGACCATCTGTCTGCGTGTCGCTGTGTCTTCTGTAGCTGGTGGCCATTTGCATGTCCTCTGGAATTCCTCAGGCTGGATCTCCGAAGGCCGCCGGCACTCTCTGGAACGTCCTCCTCATCTCCGGCCTGGGAGGCGGGGATGTCTCCCAGGGCGTCTGTGCGTCTGTATCAGGTGCTCACACTGCCACCGCCGGGAGAGGGGACAGAGCCAGTAGACAGGTGACGCTGTCACTTCAGCAACTTCTTAGACAAGGCAAAATTATTCCGGCACACCACAGGAGCCAAAGAATGTCTCTGTTATAAAGGCCAGCCAGTGGGGCACATGAATCTGAACAGGGTCAAGGCCAGTTCCATGGCCCCGTGGGGCAGGAATAAAGCCTGTTCAGGACCGGGAGAAGCAAAGGTGAAGGGTACGAGCACATCCTGAAATGTCCTGAACTGGGCCAGCGGAGGACAGATTCAGTAGCTCGTGTGTGTGGTGTTTAAATTACTTTTGGGATTCCCTATATGAAATTCTCTGAGACTTTGAAATGCCGGCAAGTGCAGGGTATAAACTGCTCCGTGTTCTGTTTGCCTTCTGTTAGAGTTGGACAGATCACGACAACCTTTGGCCCTTGTAGGCTGGCTGTAAAGCCAAACTTTGCAGACCCCCGTGAGAGGTAAGGGCAACACACAGGGACCCACACACACGCACACACAGCATAACTTCATTATTGTCTACATTGAGCCAGATTTCCTGCTATCTTGAGTAGAAGATGAGATGTTAATGGTATCGGTATCTAGCTGAGTTAGTATGGATTGTTTTCCGGGTTTGGCTTTGACCGAACACTGGACAATCCAATTTAAAAGGAAAGAGGAAGGCAAGCTATCCTGCCATCTAGAAATCTCAGAAGATCTGCCACACAAAGTGACCTTGTGTTGTTGGTATCTTCAAGGCTCCCCTTTGGCCCAGTGTCCTGGAAAACCTGGGAGAGCAGCAGAGTTCTCCCACATTTCCACCACAAACCCAAGACACCCATGGGTGGGCTGGCCCCATGGGCCCCTCCAGGAGACCGTGAGGTCATACACACAGCCACGCAGGACCACGGGGTGGACAACCAGGATGCTCATGAGATGTGGTGTGGTGGAAAATCCTGACCTAGAATCTGAGCACCACCACCTACCAGTTATGTGATCTTGCCCACGTGCCTTAAACTCTCTGAGCCTCATTTCCTCATGTGGTGCAATGACCAGAATTGTCCGAAGTGACCACGGGTGCTTATTCTAGGTGGCTTGGACATTGAGCCAGCTGGGACTGGAACAGAGGTTTCCACCTTCTTCCTATAGGAGGCGCTGCATCTCAACTTACCCCTGAGCCCCGTGATTCTTTCCCTGACTGGAGGGTCTCTAATGTCCCATAGACCCCAAGGTGTGGGCGGTTGGCATTTTCAGACAAGTTCTGTCAACGGCTGGCAAATCCAGACTGCCTGGTACCACTGTCAGGCTTGTTCTTACACTTGCACTATGTGCAGTAAGAGTGACTGGGGTGCGGCCTCCACTGCCACAGGCCCACAGGGAGGGCCCTGCAGTTCCCTGGCCTGCTCACCTCTCTGCGGGGGGATGCGTGCATGCGAGGGGCCGCTGTCTGCTCTCACAGTGTGTGTAGATCCTTGCTTGGTTCATTTGGCCTTCGCCCAATATAGCACACTCCCTCGCACACGCCTTGGGATATCATGGAGTTTGTCTTGGAGCCTGGTAACAGGGACCCACCTTGTTTGCAGAAGTGGGGTTAGTAACGCTCACCCTGAGGGAGTGCGGTAAAATTCATCTGACAAGCCAGACCCAGACGCAACAGCCTGAATAAAAGACATGAACTTGTGCCTAGGTTCGGCATATTCAGGAAATTTAAAAATGGAGATACTTACTAACAATGAAATAAATATTAAGAGACTTCACCTGTAAAACCTAGGGAATGAAGCTTGCTTTGTCCACCTAGGTTTCCTACCTGCTCCTTATAGGCGTCTGGGTTCTTGACTCCCGTGTGATAAAAATCGGGCTCCCTAATTAATTACTTGTGTTGAGTTTGGTCTGTGAGCACCGAGAGGAGTGCCTGCCCACAGGACCTGAGGTAGGTGGGTAAGTGTGGGCTGGTGCCGTGGGTCTGGGGTTAAAATGAGAGAGGGGATGTGGGCCCACAAAACATGCAGGCTCTTCCATTCCGTCATCCCATCGCAGCTGCTCCGGGTGCTCTGTGGCCGGACCAGCAGGCTCTGACTCCTGGCTCCTGACGGGGACAGAATTCCCAGGTTCCTGAGGTCCCTACCCGCATCCCCACCCATGCCCAGAACTGGCCTTTCCAAGGATTAGCCATTCCCTCTGCTCCAAAGGCACCAGAAAGATGAACACCAATAGCATCTGTGCACGGACTGCCCTCCCTGGGGGCTGGCGGGGGGTGGGGCGCTTCAGCTGCCAGAGGAAATGACCAAAATCCTGGGAGAGTACTGTCCGCAGGAATTCAGAGTTTCCTCAGAAGCCACCGGTGACAGGCCCTGCAGGCTGGCTCTGGGAGCCAGGGAGAAGGAAGTCCAGAGGGGGGCCAGGGCTGAAAATGTGCCATCTTTTGTCCAGTTATGGATTGGGTTCTTTTTTTCTTGGAGTTTATACAGCTCTCTGAATTTGCTCTAGGATGAACAATTGCAGTAAATATAATTTATTTTTGAAAACAGTTTTATTGAGATATAATTCACATATTATACAACTTATCCATTTAAAGTTTAATTCAGTGGTTTGGAGTATATTACAACATCAATTGTAAAAACTTGTGGTAAAAATATGTAACATAAAATTTGCCACTTTAACCATTTTAAGTGTAAATTCAGTGGCAATGATTATATTCACAATAATTTGCAACCGCCACCTATATTTGCTTATTTATTTATTTTCATTGAATTGTTTTGGTGACATTGGTTAATAAAATTCTATAGTTTTCAGGAGTCTAATTCTCTAATACATCGTCTATACATTCTATTGTGCGTTCACCACCCCACGTCAGATCTCCTCCCATCACCATTTATCCCCCATACCCTCTCCCGCCCCCTCACTGCGCTTTCCCTCTGCTAATCACCATGCCGTCCTCTGTGTCTATAGGTTTTTTCCTAACCCTTCACTTTTTTCACCCAGCACCTCCAGTCCTCCTCTCTGACAGCTGTCAGTCTGTTCTCCGTCTCTCTGAGTCTGTTTCTATTTTGTTTGTTCGTTTATTTTTTATTAGATTCCATATATAAGTTAAAATCATATGGTATTTGTCTTTCTCTGACTGGATTATTTCACTCAGCATAATGCTCTCCAGGTTCATTCATACTGTTGCAAGTGGTAAGAGTTTCTTCTTTTTCATGGCCAAATAGTATTCTATTGTGTAAATGTAGCACAGCTTTTTCACCCACTACCATTTATAAACCTTTTCCATCATTCATAACATAAGCTCTGCAAACATTAAGCCAGGGGTCCCTAAACCCTGGGCTGAGGACCAGTGTTGGTCCCTGGACTGTTAGGGACCGGGCTGCATGGCAGGAGGTGAGCTTGAATGTAAAGCATTTGAATCCATCCCCAAAACTATCCCCCCGCTCCTGGTCCATGGAAAAATTGTCTTCCATGAAACTGGCCCCTGGTGCCAAAAAGGTTGGGGACCACTGCTAAGCAATAACGCCCCACTGCGGGCTCCCCCAGCCCCTGATAATCTCTACTTTACTTGCCATCCCTATGAATTTGCCTATTCTGGATATTTCCTATACATAGAATCACACAACATTTGTCCTTTCATGTCTGGCTTATTTCACTTCGCTTAATGTTTTCAAAGTTCATCCACATTGTAGTATTTCTCAGTTCATTCCATTTTACAGCTGAATAATATTTTATTGTATGTGTGTACCATGTTCTTGAATCCAATGATCTGTTTGGATTGTTTCCACCTTTTGGCTATGGTGAATAATACTGCTCTGAACATCGACATAGAAGTATCTGTCCGAGTCCCTCCTTTTAATTCCTTTGGGTGTGCACCTAGGAGTGAAACACCATCCACTTTTAATTCCCTCCCCCATCCTGGCTGCTCACACCAAGCCAGAAAATTAACTCCGATCCTAAAAATAGGCAAAGGTTTAGATGTTCTAGGGCAAGATGACTGCAGTGTGGCTCCTTAGCAGTACCTGTGTGAGTCCTTTGTCTTGTCACAGCCGCAAGTGGTAATGCTGCTGTTTGCAAGTAGCCACCCTGAACAGAGGGCAGGATGTGAGAAGGTCGGGCGCCTGCAAGGGGTCCTGTGCTTCCCTCCTCCCTGAAGGAGTGTAAAAAGAGCAAACCCCACTGCTCCTGAGGGGAGCAGCCCCTTCAGGGGGAAGGAAGCAGGAAATGGGCACACTGAGCTTTCTATGAGGCCCGCGCTGGGGTCAGGCTGTGTGTCTGTTTGCTGTGTAATCCTCTGGAGTCCCAGTGTTCCCATTTTACAGATGGGGAAACTGGCTCAGAGACGTACCTCACAGACTCAAATGCTCAGTGGCAGAAACTCAAAAGGTCGAAAACCCAAACACATATTTTATCCTGAGAGAGGGTCATGCAACGTGCTGTGGGAGTTCAGGACGGGGAGAGATCAGCGCTGCTCGGGGGATCCGGGGAATTTTCACAGACAAGGTGGGCTGCAAAACTAGACTGTGAAGGGTCATTTTATAATGAGGTGGGTATGGGGCAGGAGAAGGAGGAACAGATGCTGTGGAACGATGTGGAAATTGGTTTGTTTTCTGTTATACTTGGTTAAATCCCTAAGTCCAGAAACTGCTGTCCTATGTGGCAGTGCTGCAGGGGGTTCCCTGGGAAGCGGACCCTGAGGTGGACATCAGAGAGCAAGGGGTTACAGGGAGTGCCCTGGGGGTCAACACCTGGGGGAGGGAGGGGAAGGGAGAGGGGAGAACAGGAGTGGCCTGAGGGGGAAGCTGGACGGCAATGCCTGCCAGGCAAAGGTGGGTCCTTAGTTTCCCCAGGTGGACTGAGGGAGCCTAGCCTTTCTCTTCTGCATCTGGTCAGTCATCAGATATGGACTGCCCTTGGAGGGGGGCGTGACCTTGGGTGAGGCAGTAATCTTCAACCAAAATAATTCCCAAAGAGGGTTGACAGCTGAGACCTCTCAGCTGAGAACCTCTCAGAATCTGGGGGGATCAGCTTTCCATTCCCAAGGGGGGATCTGGTGACGCCTCACAGGGTCCCTGTGCGCAGACTCCCCGAGGGTCTCCCAGCCCTACCGTGCGTTCAGGGCTGCAGACCCTCAGACTCCTTGGGCCCCTTGCCTCTCCTCATCCAGACAATGGCTAAAAACACCAGTGTGAATGTGTGGAGCATGTCACATGTGTGACGTCTCTGACAGAAGACTGGAAGACAAATATGTATGTACTTATTAATTAACTTACTGATTTATTTGTCCTCTGTGCAAAAATTTCAGTATATATAAAATATTTTGAAAATACAATAATGCATTCCAATATTATCATTACTTTTAAATGAGATCCCCAAGGAAAATGTTAAGACCCCTGTAAACTTTCTGAGCAAAATTAACAACTCCCCAGTCCACTAGGGAGTCAGGGGCAAGAGTAGTTCTTACATCAATGGAGGAAAGCATGGACAGCTGCAGGCTCGCTCCAGCGGCTCACCTCTCCCCACTGTCTCTGGACTTTCTCACTCCAGTGTGAGTGGTTAACTCTTAATGAGCTGGGGGACTAATAATAAGCCAGTGGTTTATTCCCCTTTGTGTTAAAGGGGATAATCAAAGTGGGTTTTGGACAACATTCTTGTATCCATTTTTTTTTGTTGTTTTTGTTTTGCAAATCACAATTACAACGGACTTAAACAAAAAGAGAAGATATTGGTTCACGTGCCTGAAAAGCTCAGATGGCTTCAGGAGTGTCTGAAACCAGTGGTTAAAAACGTCACCTGATTCCAGCTTCCCTCTGCCTCTCGGCTCCGCCTTGTTTCAGTTGGCTCCATCCTCAGACAGGGTTTTACCTTGTACTGGAAGATTAATGTAGCAGCGCCTGGTTTTTCAGGTTTATGGTTCATTTGGAAAGAGCAAGACTCTTTTCCAGGATTGTCATGTGCTGCACCCAGAAATCAGGGATAAAGCTCTTCACCTCGAACATATGAACCAACTCAATTAAAGGTAGAAATTACAGCCACAATAAGAGTGTGGCAGACACGACTCCTTGCTGTGGTAGATTAAGGAGAGTTGGAACTCAGTACCTTCCATTCTTGTCCTGGCGTACCTCCCTGTACTGAGGGGGATGGAGAGCTAACAATTACATTTCTCAGACTCTCTTGCAGCTATAACTGCTGCTGTGATTTGATCCTGCCCATTGGATGCTCTCTTATAAATCTTGGATTACTAAGTTGAGGTGGGGCCAAGATTCTGACATCAAATTCAGTTGGGGAGGTGTGTGGTTTTTTTGTAGTACTTGTAGCTGAGATCTCAGTGTCTAGTTTCTGGCCTTATAGGGGTCAAGAGGCAGGCTGGACTCTCTGTTGAGCTAGTGTGGACCACAGCAGACGCTGCGTAGCCAAGGAGCTAGCAGCAGTACTGATGGCTTCCTGATGATGGCCATGGCAGTGTACTTCCACGGGCGTTGACTTTCTGAGCACAGGCCAGGGCAGCAGCTCACTTGGTGGCCCACTTCTGCACAGTAACTTGAGGACTCTCTCATGAATGCTCAACCCAGAATCTGCTTCTGCAGCCCCGCAACAATTTTCTTGGCCAATTAATGCCCCGGAACAAGTACTTTCTGCTTCATTTAATGAGAATGAACTCCATGCGAACCCTGCCACCGGCCCTCCAGCTGTCTTTCCTGTGCTGCCCCCTTGCACTCCTGACCCCCACGTCTTCCTGCCTGCGGTGCCCACCCCTGCTAGAGAGGCTGAAAATCTTTTCCAGCATCTTTCGCAGCTCATTCTATGTTGGGGATGTGCGTGTAAGGAGGGAAACTTTCCTGGACAAGTTTCTGTCCTAATAAAAAGAGACATTTAAGAATGGCTTTCCCTCCTGCTTTTGGAGGTGTCCGGGGAAGAGTGTGCTGTGTGGTGGGGAAGCAGCCCGTGTGCCACCCTGAGGACATAGCCACCTGATGTGCCGCTACATTCACACATTTTGGAATTAGAAATTATGTGCGGAGTTTCTGTTGTTGGAGAGAAAGAGACAGATTCAGACATTCATCTTCTGGCTTTCTCGGTGCTGAGTACATCACGCTGGGCAGAGACACGGGTGGCTGTGGCTCCCTTGGCTGGTTGGCGTAGGTGGTGCCCCTCATACCTCCCATCCTCCATTACTTTTCATGAAATAGTATAGCTCTTATAGATGCTTTCCCAAGGCCTATCTCTATGTGATCATATAAAATCTTCCAGGTAGTAGGCCAAATAGTCTCTGTCCTGTATTTGTGATGAGAAATCTAGGGCATAGACTTAAATTGCTGGGCCAATCTCACACAGCTAATTAAGGAAGGCTCAGAGTTGTGACCCCTGCTCTAGTTTTATTTCTACTACACCACGTTGCTGCCTCTAAACTTTGGCAGAATGACTTTTTTTTTTTTTAAATTAAGTGCCCAGTAGAGGAATAGCCTGTAGGTTCAGCTTCTTGGTTCTCAAAGGGCAAAGAGCCATGCGAAGCCGAGACTTCGTCCTTTGTGGAGAGGCCTCCCTGGTCCACCGGGACCACACATGCCTTTGTCCTTCTGTGTTCGGCAGAGGCAGGGGATTCCTTACAAAATTGCTCTTGGGCCCACACGTTGGTGGGGTACAGAAGTCTTGAACATGCTCAAGTAGGAGGTATTTTGGGAAGTGTGGTAATGCTGCACACAGAGCAAGAAGGAGCATCTCACAGATGTACAAGACAGGAGGCAGCTGGAGTCACTCACAGAAGTGGACTGGAGCGTGACTCCGGATCTTGTCTGGCTGGGCGACCCTGCGGTAGACATTGGTGACCTTCATCGCAGGCTCCTCCACGTGACTCAAGCACCCTCTCTGCTTCTTTTTCTCCTGCCATCGGTGTCTTTCTGGTCTTTTTCTGCTTCCTCATTGTTTCTCTCCCTGACCACTCCCTCTTGCCTTTGGCCACTCGTGACCTGTTTGGCCTCCTCTAAATGGCTCAGAGAAAGGAACAGTCAAGAGAGCAGGGATACCAGACTCATGAATAAGCTTTGAGGGTAGATTTGCTTCTGGAAGCATTGCCCTGGGTTACAGCTGGATGCGAGCTTCTCCTCTCCGGGGTCTTGCTCCGTTCTCTGTGACATCCCTGGAACCTGGCACACAGGAAATACCAAGTGATTGAGAATTTTATGGATGACCCCATTGCAGTTCCAACTTGGTTTGCTTGAAGGGACATGAATCAAAAGGAGGATTTAAAATACTTATTAACTTTCCTTCTAAGTTGCTCCTAACCCTTTCCAGCTCCTGATAGCTCCACAGTCAACATCTTCTTCCCGGTCCCTAAAACGCTAAGTTCTTGGGCTGAGATTTGGATAATGGGCTAGTTAGGGGCTGAGTAGAAAGAACATGGAAGACACCCTCTTCCCTGCTAACATTGGCCCCACCAAGTCAAAAGAGGCTACAGACAAACTGTGAACCCAAATGAACACGAAACCTAATAGGGTTTGGCCACTGGGTGGAATTAGACTATTTTTAGATGAACTATTTTAATATTATCCCCACCTGCCTTGCATTCATGTTTTTAATTCTTCCCTGAAACTTCCATTTGTCGATAGTCTGTCTTATTTAATTCCAAACTGCTGCTAAAGGTGTGATAGGAGCACCTGCCTTTGAGTTATTGTGGGACCAACTGCTGATTCATCGACTAGCGCTTGCTGTTGATGTGCATTAGGGCAGAGTTTTAGCTTGCTGATCAACTTTGCTAAACTTCCTGTTTTCTGTAGCTGCGCCCCGTACTAAGTCCAGACGTAGAATTGAAGCAGGGGTGTTGGTGCTCAATAAAGGCGTGTTGAGTGAATAGATAAATGACTAAGATAATAAGGAAGTAGCTTTAGTTTAGGTTGCCTGTGGCTCCTTGTCTTCCCTCTCTGGACTTCTAGTCTTTCCACTGGTGGCCTTGGACACCACGGCATCCTCATGGTATCCCCGGCTACCTCCAGTCTCTCCCCATTGGCACATCATCTAGGGCTGCCCTCCAGGATTCTATTCTCAAATGGGATTCTTGGAGAACAGAATGGTTAATCTGAAGGAAGGATTCCTCTAACAGTAGAATTCCAGACATTGGCAAACTGGTCAGAGGACAATATTTAGCTAGGACGGGGTGGGGTTAGGCGGGGGAGAGCAAGAAAACATTTCTGGGATCCCAGCTCTGTGACGCTAGCCCTTATTGAAACCCAAACCCCAGAGCCTGGAAGCAATGGTACTTATTCTTATCCAATCCTTTATCTGAATAAGCTAGGGGAAGGGAAAAACACATTTCCGGATAGGGAGATCTAAGGCCCAAAGAGCTGCCCCTCGGAGAGTGTGAGTAGAAGAACCAGAAATACCAAGTCATTGGACCTCAATTTAGATTCAGGACACGCCTGCAAAATTGAAAAGCATGTATTCTAGGACTTAGGTGCCCACGCTGGACTTCCTATAATGGAAGCAGAGCAACCTATTTCAGTGATTCTACCACAAGTTGTTTGTTTCACAAAAAACCCCCACAATTGAGAACTGCCTTCAAGTCAGTCTAGAAGATACACAAGAAAATCATTCTATGACATTTTACTTAAAAAACATAAAGAGGGGGATTCCTCAGCATGGTGATGAAGCTTAGTCACTATTCTTTGTAGCAGATACTTGTTAAAAACAGTATTATTAAGATATAATTAACATACAATAAATCACACAAGTTAAGTGTACATTTTGATGAATACTGACATTTTTGGAACCATTGCTACAATCCAGATAATAAACACATCCATCACCCCAAAGTTTCCTTGTGCCCTACGTCTTCCAGCCCGCCTACACCATGTCCCCACCTACGACGCTGTCCCTGGCATTCACTGATCTGATTATAGCAGGTGACAGTTCATCTTTTATAAAACACTAGATTTTTCCTAAAAAGATGAGAATTTACTAGCTTTGGGGGTAGGGTCACAAAGGGAGGTCCCCCAAAGAAGTCCAAAGTGGTTCTCAGCAGTGGTCGCCCTGTGCAAATAAATGTTGAGCTTCCAAGGAAGGGATAATATTCATTTGGATCTGTAATTCCTGGTATGGCTTTGAAGAATTAACCACATTGTTGTATATTTCGTCTTGTCTATTATGATACTCTGCAGCTGGAATCTACTAACTCACATTCATTGGCCGGCTCTACAACCGCTGAGTTAAGACCAGCCTCTGTGAAAGTCATAACCCTGGTCTTCACTGCCACCGCGTCACTTGAGGAATTCGAACAGCTGGCGGAACACAGTGTTCCACCCCTAGCTCTGCCCTTCATGACAGAATGGCTCCCTTTCCCCTAAACTTGTTGCTCGTGCCCCAATATCAAGCCCATCACCAGCTGGGTGTCGATCCCGTCCTCTCACTGGCTATCAGTTTCATCCGTTCTTTTTTTTTTTTTTTAAAGATTTTATTTATTTATTTTTAGAGAGAGAGGAAGGGAGAGAGACAGAGAGGGAGAGAAACAGCAATGTATGGTTGCCTCTCACATGGCCCTCACTGGGGACCTGGCCCGCAACCCAGGCATGTGCCCTGACTGGGAATCGAACCGGAACCCTTTGGTTCCCAGCCCGCGCTCAATCCACTGAGCTACATCAGCCAGGGCTCATCCGTTCTTTTAGTGTCTCCTGTCAGTCACTCAGGGCCGGCCCCCTGCCTTTGTTGCCTGGGTTTCTCTGGACCTGTCAGCCTCCCAGCCTCTTCGTCGAGTCCAGTCTCTCCTTCTTTTCATCCTCTGTGTATCAATGAAATCTTTATAGAAGGCAGATCCAATCATAGTATTCCTCTGCTTCAAATATTAAAATTTGTGACTCTATGATGTGGCTTCTGTCTACCTTGCCGGAGCCTCGCCTCACATTCCCCATGTCCCCAACCCATCCTGCTTTTCTGGCTGCCACCAGGAAATATTTTCATAGTGTTACAAAGAGTAGAGTGGCATCCATATTTCTGCCCAATTTTATCCCCGTTTCCTGACACTCACCTCCCAATCATACCAAACATGTTGAGGACCTTGAATGCACCACCCACTCTCCCACTCCTGTGCCCTTATACCTGCTACTTCCTCTGCTCGAAACTCCCCTTTCTCCTTCCCAGTGTCCTGGGAAGACTCTGGCGTCATTACCTCCCTCCTTGGCAACACTCTTACAACCATTACAGGCCTGGCGGCTGTGCATGGTAATTGTTTGATTGGTCACTAATGCTGGGGGCAGGGATTATCTGCATCTTTCATTACAGAATCCCTCCACTTGGCACTTTTGCTTGTGGATGGAATAAACCAATGTAACTTGTCTTATCCCTGAGTCAGCATCTTAAAACCTCCAGGACTGTGTCACTGGTGAGGACTATCTAGCAAGTCAGAAATCACTGGTACTTGATAGAAAGTATTTGTAGCCTAGCATTTCCAAGTGCTGTCC
This sequence comes from Micronycteris hirsuta, assembly GCA_004026765.1. Classification (NCBI taxonomy): domain Eukaryota; kingdom Metazoa; phylum Chordata; class Mammalia; order Chiroptera; family Phyllostomidae; genus Micronycteris; species Micronycteris hirsuta. Next base: position 84,646 of record PVJI01005600.1, read on the forward strand.
ACTTAATGTGCGTGTGTGTGTATGCGTGTGTGTGTTTTAATCTGCCAGAAACTCTCTTCTCCTAGAGGGTGACAAGCTTTACTCCCTTACCTCTACCAGGTCTCTATATTTTGATTGGTGAGGCCTTCCCTTCCCACTTCACCCCAGATAGCAGCGACCCACCCCCAGCAATCTCTATTCTCCTGCATCCTGCTTTTTTCCTCCCCTTTCACACTTATTGTCATCTGAGAGATATATGTATGTGTGTGTGGGGGGTGTATGTATGTGTGTGTGTGTGTGTGTGTGTACACTTGTGGTTTTGTGTATTGTTTATTTGTTGTCATTAGAATGTAAGCTCTGTAAGGGCAGGAATTTTTTTATTTTGCCCCCTGTTGCATCCCTAGTACCTGATACAGTACCTGACACATAGTCGGTGCTTGTATATGCATTGAGAGATTGAATGTGCACATTGCCCTGGCTGGTGTGGCTCAGTGGATTGAGTGCTGGCCTGTGAACCAAAGGGTCGCTGGTTCGATTCCTGGTCAGGGCACATGCCTGGGTTTCGGGTCAGGTCCCCAGTTGGGGGCGTGCGAGAGGCAACCGACTGATGCTGCACATCGATGTTTCTCTCCCTCTCTTTCTCCCTTTCCCTCTCTCTGAAAATAAATAAGTAAATAACACCTTAAAAAAAAAAGAGATTAAATGTGCACAGAGAACAGCGTGTGTCACTGGGGGACAGTACTATGCATTTCAGTGTCCACATGGCGGAATAAATGAAATGGTAACTTATGTGGAGGAACGGTCCCACGTGGTGGTCATGGGGACAGTTTACAGGGTTCCAAACAGCCTTTCTCAGCCTCAAGCAATATAAAAAATATATTTTATGAAGGCCCTTACCCTGTGTCTGGAATACTAATAATGTATGTGAAGGAAGAAGATCAGAGCAAACAAAAAAAAATGAATTCTAATATTTCAAAGAGAGAGAGATGCTCAATCACTTCCGCCTTTTGATGCCACCAGCCAATCTTGTGTGTTTGCTCTGAATTCTGTAAAACCAATTGCACTGACCCGTGAGAAAAAGCAAATGGCAAAGACGAAGCTGAAAGCTGGGGTTTTATTTTCAGAAGCAACCCCAAGGGCTACGGACGATTTCAGTGAGATCCAGCTCAACCTCGCAGGAGTTTTGAGAGAGCGACCTTGGGGCCTGGGCCTCGGCTTCACCCTCAGTGTCCCCAGGGCCCGGGCCAAGTCGTTCCCTCTTCTGGGCCTCAGCTTCTGCAGGCAGGACTGCGAGGGCGTTGATGAAAACTGATTTCCAAGGTCTCTTGCACCTACGAAGTGTTATGATTCTGCATCTTGACAGGGTTTTCAGTTTGTCCTCATTAATGCAGAGAGTCAAATAACCAGGACATTAAATTCCCTAAGCATTCTGGTTAATTGGATCTTTACTAAAATAAGCCCGACAATTTGTTTACTGCATTAAAAAAAACCAACAACATATTTTTTTTTCATTATTTTACATCTATGGGGAATGTAAAAGCATTTAACTGTAACAGCTGGAGGTTGGACTAGATGTTATTCTTTCAAGTAGTATTTCCAAACATTTTTGACAGTGACCCATGGGTAAAAAATAATCCTTTCACATTTTGCGTCACGCACACACACACACTGGTTTTCCATTCAGATCCACACCCTTAGAATTGTCTTTGGCAGTTCCTGAGAAGTGACCCTGGGCAGCACAGTGGAGAGAAAACAGCACTGAACTAGGCACGAGAGCTTCTGACTTCTAGTCTGGGTTCTGTTATTATCTGGCTGCGTGAACTTGGATAATTCACTTAACCTCTCTGAGCCTTAGCTACCTCCAAAAGGAGAATGCCTGCCCTATCTACCCTACAGGGTGGTCGTGAGAATTGAAAACAATAAAATGCTTTGAAAATTATACAGTCTGATAAGAAATAGAGTGCATTATTAATAGTAGGCTTTTAGGTCTTAAGTGAGAATTTTTTTAAGTGTATGTGAAAGGGATTATAAATCAGATAAAGCTGAGGTTTTGGGGAAAGTTTTGAAGAGATGGTGTATGAAGTTCCATTGCATATCAACATAAGGAGTCCTATTATCATCTAATTCCTCCCTCTCATCTTAGGCTTGTTTCTTTTCTCCCTTCTCCCCTCTCTCCTTTCCTTTCTGTCTTCTAATTGTGCAAGGGGTCTTATTGTCTTGAAAACCCAATTCCTCTTTTCTTGAACAATGCAAATCAAGAAAACCACCTCCATTATGATTCTTTTACAAATACCAAACTTTTGAGGCACTTAAACCTAGTGCGTAACTGGGAGAAAGAAAGTGAGCAGCTGGCTCCCTCCTTGGCATGCGGACCCTCCAGGCCTCCCTGTTGTGGGGAAGGTCCCCTGCTCCTCGACTCCGGTTGAAGGGAACCGATTTGGGATGGACGCTGCCTGTGATTGCCGCTCCGTTAGGGCCAGAACTCTCATGATGAAGAGAGCTGTTGAAGTTTCTGCTGAGCCAAATTAAAATGATCCATGGTGATTTTCTTTTTTTCTTTTCTGATGGGTAGCAAGGAGGAGGCAGATCAATTTGAATTTCAGATATTTCTTAATATCTCCATAAATTACACTTGTCCATGAAGAAAAAATCTGGTGTGACAAAATGTTAAAGATATGTCTGGTCTTGGCAAGGTCCCCAGGTGAAGAAGTGTCGTGTACCCTACATCCTAAAGAGAGATGTCAGGGTTTGCTAAAAGATATTCTTAAAAACCTGTCACCCACTGTCATCCCATATGTACGAGGAGAAAGTGACTGGAGATGGATGAGCGCTGTTGGCTCAGTGGGTAGGGTGCTGTGTGCTTCTGCTCCCCTCCCATGGACCTCCAGCCCAGTGAGAGGAGTCTGAGAAAACCATTGATATAGAAGGAAACTGGAGAAGTTGGCATTCGTGCTGCCTGTCACCATCAGAACCAATAAGCAGAGACGGGGACTGATTCTTTATGGGAGCTGTTTTCAGATGACTGGCGAGCTGAGAAGACAATGGGGTTATGTAACCTAAAAGACCTTTTTTATAAGGAGGAAACAAGTGTAGGTAAGGGATTTGGAACTCAGGAAAGAGGTTAATCAGATAAAAGCTGCAGTCTGACAATTTCCCTAGCATCCTTTCCTGTGTTGACCTGTGATTCTTTTTATCTGTTTCTTGTGTCCTGGGGGGCCAGATGTCGCTCCCTGGAACCCAATGGCTCAGACACCATCTTGATTGCTTGCAGTCCTCCTGGGGAGCAAGGGTGGAATTTCTTGTGGTCCTGGAGTCAAGGTGGGTCATGTCTTCAGTCCTTGAAACAATAGCTTTTTACATGCATTCATTACTAAGCTTATTAACTGTTTAGCCTAAAACTAAAATCTTCCTACTCTTGAGTCCCCCCCATCAGGTACACCATTAGGGGGAAATGGACACCTCCAATTGCCTCTCTCTGGCAGCTCCATGGAGATGTGGACACGTGCTGATACTGTAGAGAGCCTACAAAGGGGGCAGCTTGCAATTCCACAGTGTGGAGGACACCAGCGGAAGAGAGTCTGGCTTGAACTGACGTGGAACATCTGGCCCAAGAAGATGGCCTATAAGGACAAGGTGATATTTGCTCACTATCATTTAATTAATGAGAGACACGACTGTGGTTTGATCCAGGTCTTCTGATCCCAATTCTAGTGCTCTTTCTACTTACCCACAGCTTTTGTTAGTCATGCTTGTTGACTAGTGTTCTCAGTCTGGGCTTGAAGCTGAGGATGAGAAAGTAGGTCTAATTCTTCCCCAGCTCCTGCAAAACATGCACTCTCAGAGACACGCTTGTCTCTTCTTTTGATTGAGGGAGGGAAAGAAGGGAGAGGGGAGAAGGAGGAAGGAAAATAACGTGTATGCTGTCAAGTGCGAGTTGGGAAATAAATGCTCAAAAGATTAGCACATCTTTCTCTTCCAACTGCCCTCGTTCAGCTTCGAGATGACCAGTCCTGAGCCAGGTGCTCATGGAATATTGTTCATGGATACTAACCACTAGTGTTGTGTTCTTGGAGTTCAGTGTCATGTACCAGGCATGCTAACCATGGGACTGCTTGGGGGCCGGGGCATGAGAGCTGCAGAAAGGAAAAAACTAAAAACAGCCAAGTGGGAGATTTCCCACATTTTCTCTGAGCATTAGGAGTTGTTCTCTTTTCTGCTTTGAGCCATAACCAGAGTGCTGCCCCTGGAGCTCAGTCTGTGCCCCACTGTTGGGGCTTTGAGCTGCTTTGAGTTCAGGCAGGGAGATACAGGAGGAGAAAAGTAATGGCAAACTCACCACCAGTTTGGAGGTGCTTAAAATTCCAGTCTTTTCCTCAGTCCATCTGCTACCGTTTGCTTTTCAGAGTTCTCATCTACCTGCTCTGTGCATTCCATGGGAGAGACGGGGTTGTCCCAATGTAAGTCAGGAGAGCGGGGCTTTCACACCCCTTCACCCCACATGCCCTCATTTGTTGGCTAGGGCCACAGCGGGTGGTGTTCAATAGCCAGCCCCTTCCAGCTATTTTAATTGCCCGCAAAGTGGATTTCAGTAGCCCAAAACAGAGAGAAGACACCCTAAAGAGGGGGCAGGGTCTCTGTCAAAAGAGGTCTGAGAGAACCTGGGAGGCGCACAATGACTACGACAGGGGCCTGGCCAGGTTGGGGAGATTCTAACACAGACTGCGGCCGGATGGCCTGTTTGCCTAGGGGTGGGGCTGGGGCGGCCTTCGGATCTGCTCTATCTGCTCCAGGAGCCCCGATAGCGACTGCCCTCGTGCTTTGCGTCCACCCCCAGGCTGAACTGCCCACAGAGGCTTTAGAGTTCTGTGGCAAAGTGATTTCAAAGCCTCTCCTGGCTCTTAAAAGCATCATTCCTGGATTGAGTGCTGCTCGGGAGACTCCTGCCTTTTCTGAGAGCCCTTCACTTACTGCCTCTTCCTTCTCTGTTTATCAAACACCTCCACAGCTGACCCAGCTGCCATCAAATTCTTCTTGGAGTTTTGCTGTTTAGCGGACTTCCCCCGTACATCTATGTGGGTTACATTGGGATGTGGGAAAACAGCCTTCCTGGCGGTGTTCCAAGGCGCTCCTGATGATAAGCCACAGTGGGAGGCCCAGTGAGGAGGGCCTGGGCAGGCCTGGTGCGATATTGGAATCAAGGCCTGTGCAGTCCTGGGTGTTCCCCAGACAAAACTGTCCAGCTGACCCCTGAGCTGTAGCAATTCTGTATCTCGTAGAACGGTGGCAGGCTAGGCACCGGCAGTGGGTCTGCAGACCACACTCCGACTAGCCGTGGCTTAGGGAAATTCTTCCTCATATTCTACAGGAGACACGTGCAAGAATGTTCATCATAGCTTTGTGTGTAATAAGTAAAAGTGGAAACAATCCAGAACTCCATAAATAATGGAACAGAGAAGTAATTGCGGTATGCTCATACAATGGAATCTTATCTAAGAGAGAAAGCGAACAAACTTCAGCTACACATATTGGCACGTAACACACACGTCAACATGTGAATTTCAAAAAAATTGTTGAGCATAAAAAGCAAATTGAGAAGACTGTAATTAATATAGTTTTCTTATGTGAAGTTCAAAACCACCATCAGACACTGTAGTGGTCAGTGACTCGTTACAAATGGATTGAAGCGGCGAAGAAAAGCAGGGGGTGAAGAGCACCTGTGCTAGGTCAGTGGCTTGCCTGGGGGTGGGAAGCGAGAGTGAGACAATTGGGGAGGGGTGGGCACAGAGGGAGCTTCATGGAGTTGCTGGATGGTGGGTGCTTGGTTTTTATTATTATCCTTTAAACTGTACACATCTGTCATGCATACTCTTTTGTTAAGTATGATCTATTTTACAATGGAAAAAATTATAAAGTATTATATTTAACCAAAGCCAAAGCTCTCCCCCATGCCAATAACAGGTAGAGGTCAGTGTGGGTGAATGGTATGAGCCAAAGGAATGAAATCTTTTCCAAATACGGTTTTCTTGAAGGTCTGGAATGGCCTCGGGGGAAACAAGGGGGTAAGCTGACTTCAGCGTTCCTCTATGCCCCACCCCCACCCTGGGCACCAGTAGCTGGACCGAGGTGTGTCCTGCTCTCCCAGGAGCTCCTGCTCACTCGGCCCAGGACCACAGCCTGCCCACTTCATATCCCTTTCTTCCTGCACCACGTTCCTCAGAATTTAGCCCGCTTTGCTTTTCTTTTAAGAGCTGATACCACACGTTCCATTTCATGTGGCTTTCCCATGGTGGTCTGCTGAGCAGAATGCATTATCCTAAATTTTCAAAATTTTTTTTAAAGATTTTATTTATTTATTCTCAGAGAGAGGGGAAGGGAGGGAGAAAGAGAGGGAGAGAAACAGCAATGTATGGTTGCCTCTCACATGGCCCTCACTGGGGACCTGGCCCACAACCCAGGCATGTGCCCTGACTGGGAATCGAACTGGGACCCTCTGGTTCCCAGCCCGCACTCAATCCACTTTTCAAATTTTTTGACCCCCAAAACAAGTGTGCTGGCTCATTTGGAGTTAAAAGTGTGAAAGCATTTTGTAGAAATTGTTCTTAACACCACTTCCAAAGTTGGGCCACTCACCATCGGATTACCTTTTTAGGGAAGGTTTATCATTTGCCAGCTGAAGTTTATTTTAAATTCTGCCTGGTTGCAAACACGTTCTTGGCTGACAGCTCTGGTTTGAAATGTTTGGGCTCACTTTGCTCCGGGTAAAACACGTTGTCAAATCTTTTCTAAACACCTCTTGTTAGATGGGTTTTCTTGCCCTGCAATTTGATGTCATAAAAGCTTACAGTTAGGAGGGACGTTGGAAGTCACTGATCCAACTTCCCACCCAATGAAAGACCTTCTTTTGAAACTTGCTTGATCCCAGCCTCTGGTGGCTTGCTTCTTAAGGGCATTGCTGTTGGGACAAAAAGTACCAAACTCCCCATCAAATTTTGTGTAATTTTTATTTTGTCTTTGAGAATCAGAAATCGGTGCGAGCAATTCCAATCTTGCTAATTGAATTAACATGAACACAGATTCTCTCAAAACCAGTTCTAGAGGTACAGAAGGCCTTACATGGTCAAAGACACCTTTTATCTATTTGGTATAATCACATCTCACGTTAGAAGAGGCAGAGGGACAGCAGACAGTTGAGTCCATCCATACACTTGGACGTAGGGGCAGAGAAGCCAGGGAGATTGGGCTAATCTTTTGGGAGTCCCATGTGTGCATTTCCTTCTGTTTCTTAAAGGTACAGCAACAAATGTAGACATTGCTTCTCCTGGAAGATGCAACTTACCACTTGCCCCTGCTGAAGGGAGCAGGACTGGTCTGTCATCCCTCCTCCACTCTCTGCCTTCCTCACCTCCTTGGGGGCTCATTTGGTTGGGCCCATGCCAGGGTCTGAGCCCACCCAAAGACTGTGTGTTAATAGTTGCCCTTTGTTCTGCTCTGCTAGAGCTTGGAATGAAGCCATGACCCCAGCTGCCATCAAAGTTAAGTGGATTTGGGCTCTGAGCTATGCTGGGACATTGGTGGCACAGGCCGTTCAGGGTGAGGGAAGAAAGCCAACCTAGAAAAGACCAAAGTTAACCCATTGGAGCAGCAGGGTTTTTCCATGCTGAACTCCCAATCTCACACAAGCTGGAGAGAATTTCTGCGCTAAAGAGGGTATTTGAAGATACGTTTTAAAGATGGGAGGTGGGCAAGAAGTCCAAGTATGAGTCAGGAGGGGAAAATGAAAGGTGCTGACCCAGCCCAGACATGCCTTTGTAAGGTCCAGGGTGCATGAGACTTTCAGGCAAGGCTTAGTCTTTGTTGTGGGTGAGTCGTGGTGGGTGGGACAGAGCCTTGGGGCAGGACATGCACAGAACTGGGGAACTGGACCCTTCACAGCAGGATGTCCCTGTCAGAGCCTGTGTAGGTGGCAATTGCTGGGGTGATGAGCCAGGGGACAGGGTTCAACCCATGGGGTATGGGCAGAGACAGGCTAGGATGTCAGGGCCACTATCTGATGATCAGGAAAGACCATTGCGCCCTGTGGGCCTTCAGAGGCAGGAGCCTCCTTTGTAGGCTGCAATCCTGCTCTGCATGGCACTCCCCTTGGCACAGCGGGCTTGATGCATTAACAGGCCTGCCTGGGGCCTCCTAGGGACTGGGAGGGCCCTAGGGAGTCTGCGGCTGACTGCCTGAATTGCTGGGCTCTGATTTCCATCATTCAAATCAACAAATGATTGACTGAATCTTTATGTGCAGGAGTATTGAGGTGGGATAGAGACAAATGGTCGGGTAATCGACTGGTAGGTGGATTAGGAAATGCCATCTGGACGCCATACCAATTACACAACAGATTGCAAAACTAAATACACTAGGTCATTAGTCAATATACGCACCCATTTGCATGAATATTTTGCATGGGGGGAGGGGAGCAGAAAGCAAGGGAGGGAGAGGTAGGAAGGAACTTTTGCACAGATACTGTACAAGGTAGTGTAGATCTCTGACCTTGTCTCCCAGGACAGTGGAGGGAGGAGCAGGAAGAGACTGAAGGAACTGGTTTCATAGGACCTCAGGGAGACAGAGGCCATAGCTGTCTGCTTTGGTTGCAAAGTAACTTGCCGGGACACTGAGTGGAGGAGGGGCATTGTCCTCATGCCTCCGTGCAGCAAAGCATGTCTCTAAGCCTGAGGAAGGCAAGGAGCATTACTCCATATTGCCTCCTATACCTTTGGTGTCATGGAAACAGTCCCCCCTGGCAAGAATATAAGTGTATTCCCAGAGGAGCCACATGTTTCCAGATTCTGGAAACACTGGTGGGACTTTTGTGGGGCTGGAATCTAGTTTTGTGTAGGTGGAGGCAGGAGCCAATGAAGTTCTTGATACACCTGTTAGTGTCACTGAGTTGGTCCTCACAGCCCAGAGCAACCTGGAGACACTCCAGATACGGGTGCTAACAAAGTGATAAACAGTGTTACAAACTGAGTGTTACAGGGGTTCATTCACCTGTGATACCAAAGCCCAGTCAAATGAGAACAGGAGTTTACAGCAAAGAAAGTAAAGGTTTGTTAGTTAAGGAAATGGCACCAATCCCAGAGTCACAGGCGAATCATTTCTCGAAGACCTGACTCCCCAAATGCTTCTAGCGGATGGGTTACCTAGGGGAAAAATCACAAACCATAGTGACTAAAGGAGTTAGGGTCTTGGTCACGGTCACGGTCTCTACTGGTTGGTCAATGCTAGGGTAGGGGTCCTGACGCCAGCCATGGTGTCACTCGTCTGGTTTTGTGAGGGTGTGGTCAGTGCGATTGTTCTGCTTTCTGGGTCTGAAGGTGAAACACAGCTGAAGCCTAGATGTTATGTTTCGTTTGACTGAAACCCTGTCTCTGTGGTCAACAGACCTGAAGCTTTGTCCCTAAGACTGATGCTGACCAGGACCTCCTTGTCCTGATATCCTGACGGGAGTGAACACGCAGGGGAGAGGGAGGTGGGTGACTCAGGGTGCTGGAGGAGGCCAGTTTGAATTGAAAAGGGAGAACGGAGAAGAGTTCATATAAAGAAATGAAGTTTCACCCTGACAGGTGTGGCTCAGGTGTTTGGGCGTCGTCCCGCAAAGTGCAAGGTTGCTGATGGATTTCCGGTCAGGGCATGTGCCTAGGCTGTGGGTTTGGTTCCAGGTCAGGGTGCGCTCAAGAGACAATCAATTAATGTTTCCCTTTCACACTGATGTTTTTCTCCCTCTCCCTCTCTCTCTCTCCCTTTCCCTCTCTCAAAAAACAAATTAAAAAATAAGAAATGACATTTCTGTGTAGATAAAATAGAGCAATCGAACAATTTCACTTTCACCTTCATAATAACCTTGAAAACTTCTACCCTTCCTTTTCAATGTATAGAGCTTTTCTGAGTGTACACTTACCTGTTCTTCCTTTAGTCCAAGCGGCAGCAAATTCTTTTCAGTGGAGAGTCAGATAGTAAATATTTTCAGATTTGTGGGTCACACAGTCTCTGTTACCACTGCTCAACATGGCGTGTAGCATGAATGGGACTCGTGTTCCAATAACTAACGAATGGGACTGTGTTCCAACATTTTACTGGCGGACATGGCATTGGGAAATTTTATATAATTTTTAACAAGTTACAGAACCTCTTTTAAAAATTGTTTTTACAAATTCAAAATTGTAAAAACCACTTTGAACTTGTAGAGC